>DF357790.1:97001-109089 GCA_000787875.1 Solanum virginianum
AATATATTTAGATAGTAATTCAAATATTTAAAATTCATGGATAATACTTATAATACACTTGTATAAAAAATATTTTAATTTTATATTCACAAAGTGCACTGACACATACTTATAATATGTTTAATATATTAAAATAATTTGTTATTTTTTTCTTATTAATATCGCTTACATATATCATTGTATTAAAAATATTCTAGTTATACATCCACCAAGTCCCAAACAACCTAGTGCATAACATATTGAATTCAAAATGTATTACAATTGTTGTTCATATTTATTTCTTTTATTAATTATGTCAAAAAATATAATATGTGAATTTTAAATATACAAGCACTAAAATTAGTTTATGTGTTAATATATTAAAATTGTGTTAGAAATACATTATATATATATATATATATAGTAATGGTATTTTGAGTAAGAGTAAAATTTGTACTAAAATTCATAATTAATACAAGGATATTATTATAGGGATACAATGTTTTATTTTAATTGATAAAATAATATTAAGAAAAAAATTATTTTTTTATATTTTTATTAGTTAATGTGATTTTAAAAAAATAAGAAAAAAAATTCTTTAAAAGTAATATTTTTTATTAGGAACTCAATATGTTTTAAAAGAATATATAATATGCGAAAAGGGTAAAAAATGATCTTGTACTATCAGAAAGGATAAAAAATACTCTTTGTTTATACTTTAGGCTATTTATGCCCTTATACTATCAGAAAGAGTCAAAAATACCCTTATACTATCAGAAATTGGTCAAAAATACCCTGGTTTAAACGACACTAATGAACTCCGGGTAGTTTTGACCCATTTCTGATAATACAAGGGCATAAATGGTCCAAAGTATAAACCGTGAGTATTTTTGTTGTTTTGATAGTACAAGGGCATTTTTGACCTTTTGCCCTAAAATATATTATTTAAATAATTTAGACATTTCAAATTAAAATAACTTTTAAGCAATTTTAAAATGTTTTGATAAAATTAAAAATTACTTATAAACATTTATTTTTTAATGCAAACTAATAAAAATAAATCAAAAATCATAAATTAAAAATTCTAATATATAACTTTTGACTTATAAATCTAGGTCAAAAGTCAATTTAAACATGCTAGAAAATTATGCTTACGGTGCAATTCGTATGATATGGATGGCTACTTAGGCACAGCCCAAAAGGAGATGATGTCTGAGTTCTGAATGTTTGCTTTATGAACTATAAGGGTCCTCAAATAAGCTTGAAGAATCATGGATAGTGTTCCCAGCAGCCCAAATATTTCCTTGAATGATCAACAGTCTTTCATCTTTGAGAATTTTTCAAAAAAAATAAATAAATATAAAAATAATTATAATTTGCTAAAATTATAATTTATAGCTATATATTATAAGGGAGAGATAAGCGAAAGAAGGCAAAGAGTGGAGAGATGCGAATTATATATGTATATTTGTCAAATTGTATATGTATATCTGTCAAATAATTGTATATTCGGTAATATATTTTGAAGTGTTAAACATTATATTTAGGGGAATTTTCATAAATAGTCTAGATTTGAAACTTAATATGGTCAAATAACTATATTTTACATAATTTCGGTAAGTGAGATTAGGAGAGGGAGGAGAGAAGTGAGTGAGAGAGGGGTGGAGAGTAGAGAGAGATAAATTATATATGTATATACATTGAATTAAATATGTATATATATATATATATATATATATATATCTGTCAAATAATTATATATATGCAACTGATATACATATGTATTTGTATATATAACAAGAAATAATAGAGAGGGAGAGAGAGGAGAGAGAGGAAAGAGAAAATACAATAAAACTCTAACTATTATAACTCTAAATTGTAATCTTTTCAAACTATAGTAATATAATGTAAATACATACGATATGTTTGCCTAGCTATATAATTTACCTTTCATCTTTCTCACTTTTTTTTAAAATTTAATTATTTAAGAATCTAGTTAATTTAAGTTTGAAGTGTTTTATAAAATATCTCAAAGAATTGACGACAATCTAATAAAATTAATATTTAAATATGATTGATTCAAATTCAAATGAATTAAACAAATTAATAAATAAAAAGTATATATAAGAGGTAACTAATAAACTATCTCTCTCTATTCCAATTTAGTTGTCATAATTTTTATTTTTAGAATCAAACTGTATAAGCATTAACTAACATTTAATATGTATTTATTAGCTTTCGAAAAACAAAAAATGGGGGTTAAAAGGAGTTTTTTTAATTAATAGTAACAATAAATGCATATTTTTTATATTCTAGGGTAGGGTATTTTGTTTTTTCCAAGTGTGCTATCAGTCTGGTCGTCTCTTTTTATGTATGTATCTCCTTCATCTTCACTGCTCACTGCTTTTGGTTCTTCCTTTAATCGAACTGCGTCTTTGGATGTATATATATGTTTTTGTATTTGAGCTCCGTTGATTCTTTTGGAGGATTTGTAATTTTGAAGCTTTAGGGGTTTAGTGTTGAGCTGCATATGAAAGGCCACAAGGATGAGATTTTGATTATGGCATTTTGTGAATTTACGGTTGTTTGAATCAAAATCCTGGAATTTACTTCTTCAAGCAGCTGATTTCTGTTTTATTCCAAATACAGCATATCTAGAATTCAATTTCTTATGAGAAAATTATGTTTCTTCCATCAATTTCTCGTCTATTCACGGATACTAATACAGCCAATAATCCAATTAATTCACTGAAGATGGTACATTTATTCAGCACATCTTCATCATCAGCTGGAGAATTCTTGAGTCATTTGCTGAAAAATAAAAATGGGTTTGGTATAGAGAGAGCACTGAGCGCAGTTAGGTCTAAACTAGATGCTCGATGTGTTGATGAGGTATTAGAGAAATGCGCTGTTGATGATCCTCAAATGGGTCTGAGATTCTTCATTTGGGCTGGCCTTCATTCCAGTTATAGACACAGCAGTTACATGTACAGTAGAGCTTATAAAGTGCTCGGAGTGGATCGCAAGCCACAAATCATTCAAGATGTTATTGAGGCTTATAGGGTGCAGAAATATGTCACAAGTGCCAAGATGTTTAAAATTATATTGAATTTGTGCAGAGAAGGAAAAGATGCAACCTTGGGATTGTGGGTGTTGAGGAAAATGAAAGAGTCCAATTGTCGCCCAGACACGATAGTGTATAATGTAGTTATTCGACTATTATGTGAGAAGGGAGATATGGATGAGGCAATGGGTTTGATGAGAGAGATGGACCAAATTGATCTTCATCCTGATATGGTCACCTATATTGTGATTATTAAGGGGTTGTCTGAGGTGGGTAGGTTGGAAGAAGCTTGTGGCTTAATAAAAGTCATGAAGGGACATGGATGCCTGCCAAATACTGTAACCTATTCAGCTCTTCTTGATGGGATTTGTAGATTTGGGAGTTTGGAAAGGGCACTTGAGTTGTTGAGAGAAATGGAAAAAGACAGCGGGCAGTGCAAGCCCAACGTCGTTACATATACTACCGTGGTTCAAAGTTTTGTTAAGAAATGTCAGTCAATTGAGGCATTAAGTATTTTGGACCAAATGAGAGATTTTGGGTGTAAACCAAATAGGGTACTTATCTGTACTTTGATTCAGGGTCTTTGCAAAGAGGGGCACATGGAGGAAGCTCATAATGTCATTAACAGAGTAGCTGAAAGTGGTATTCCATATGATTCTTCCTATAGTTTTTTAGTTTTATCGCTGTTTCGGATTGGAAAACACAAGGAGGCAGAAATGTTTTTTAGGAGAATGTTGACCGGTGGCCTAAAGCCTGATGGCTTAGCCTCAAGCACAATTATAAGATCGCTTTGTCAGCAGAGTCGGATACTTGATGGATATCACTTGTTTGATGCAATTGAGCAGTCTGGAAGTGTATCTTCTATAGATTCAGATATTTATTCTATTCTTATGGCCGGACTATGTGAGGCAAATCATCTTGTAGAAGCTGCTAAACTTGCTGGTCTGATGGTAGGGAAAGGAATTCAGCTTAAAGGTCCTTGTGTTAAGAATGTAGTTGAATGTCTTAGACATTGTGGGAACGAGGATTTAGCTTCAAGCATTTGTAATATTAAGAACTGATGATTCGATAAGATTGCATTAATATCTTGATCCAATATATTGTTATCCAGCATGAGATGGAAAGAACTGGTGAAGTGCTCATTTGAATATTAAGTTTAGGTCCTATGTTTATCTACTTTATCATATTCTAATATGCTGTTTCTGATATGGTCCTGTGTTTATCTAGTGATCTCTATCTTTGTATGAAGTGTACAAATTTCATATACGTAGCATAATAGTTCACCAGTATTAGAAGAAAAATATTTAAAGCATGGCTATGAGAGACTAAGAACAGGGAACCAATACGTCAATGAATCTCCAGCATTTGTGTTTAATCTTCCATGAGAACTATTCTAGTTGAAATATTCTTCTCAACTGTTTTAAGTGTCGAAACTAACTGCTTATTTGAACCTCTGTGCATGAAGTTGCAACATCAGCTGACATTTGAAGCACATTGAATAATTCACAGAAGTAAGAAATTTGGCCATTTATGTGTAAATTACAGTTGCTGAGCTGATCTCTTTTTGTTTCTCTCTTTAGAGTATTATCATGTATAGAGGAAGAGAAGGGTGAAGAGTTCGGTACCCTTGGATGGACATGCCCACACATATCAGGCATACAGGAATTTGCTCTAGTGTGTCCTTTCACTAGCTTTTCCGGACTTATTCGTTACAATTCGACTGGAAGGGATGTTGCTCTGCCTGAAGGACCATCTCGGTTCCTATGATTAGACACTTCACCCTTTGATTCATGTCTGGAATCTTTATGACCGGGCTGTGGATCCAGATGTGTCATCCTAACTGATTTTTGTTTTGCGAGAGCATTTTCAACTGCATCATCATCTCTTGATTCGGTATGATGATGCCTCACATTCTCATGATTTGATAGAGCATCTTCATATTCTTCATTATTACTCCCTCCGTCCATTTTTACTTGTCCCTTGTACGGGATGTCTAACAATACTTGTCCACTTTATAAAATTCAGAGATAATTTTACGCTTAGTTCCTAATCTTCCCTTACTATTAATTATAGTCATTTTCTTATTACATTTTTCGAAACATTGTATTTATTATATTCAAAGGGTGATTTGGTAAAATTAACTCTATCATTTACTATTTCTTAATTTTTGTGCCAAGTCAATAGAGGACAAGTAAAGATGGACGGAGGGAGTACATAATGCATCTACGTGCTCTTGTTGGTATAGCATCTGTTGCAAAGTTTTTGACTTCCATTCTACGTCATATTCTGCTGCTATATCTTGCATCAACTGTAATTTCGTGTCCATTGTATGTGGTGCTTGTTTTAACTTCTCAGCTAATCCTTTTTAACCACCTCTCTAATAAACGGTCAGTGGCGGATGCAGATGTACAGGTTCACAGGAACTCAATAGCTTTTGTCCAATATATACACGCATATATTAAGAAATCCATTGAATATTTATAAACCGTGGAATCAAAGTTGTTATTTTATACGGAGTATCAGCTAGACGTATACTAAAAGTTCTAGATAAAACAACAATGGACAGAGACAAAAAATCATCACATGTCACCGCAACTTCAGCTAACACCAAAATGATGATCAATCTTTTACTACTATTACTATATATGCCACTTGTGAATACTGACTATTACAGTTCTATAAAGCACACTTTTAGTTTCTCTATAGGCCAAACATTTTTGTTGTAAAGAAAGAGGAGTGAAAGGAAAAATGAAGTTAAGTGCTTTTGTTTTTATGTTGATGGCATTTGGGATGTTTATAGGGAAGTCCAATGCCTCTATTACCACATTTAGGGATTGTTATTCAAAATGCTTTGTATTCTGTTTAATTGAACCTTCTCAGAATCTCTGCACTTGCACATCTAGATGCTTAAAAGAATGCATTTTTAATACTGATCCAGGCAATAGTTCCTCTATTGTTGCCACTTCAAACAATGATGTTGCAGACAGTAAGAACCTTAACTTCTGCAAGCTTGGTTGTGCTTTCTCTACATGTTCTACTCTCAGCACAAAACATCAACCTAGTAAGTTTCTCTTTTTCATTTCTTTTATTCACCCTCTGATTTTACTTTTCTTTTTAGTCTGTTTTAGAATTAAAAAAAGAAAATCTTCTTATTTTTCACATGACATGTTTGGGACTATGAGATTGAATGACATTTTGGTATGTTCTACATATTTTTTAGTTTAAGACAAGAAAATTTAAATGTTTTCTTTTATTCTCTTAAACTTTGTGTTAAGTAAAAAATCAGACAAACAAATTGAAACAGGGGGAGTAATCTTAATTTGTACATTATCTTTCTCTTGGTTTATTTGCTCTGTAATTTAATTTTTCTTTTCATTCTTTGTTCTTAGATGTTGGAAAAATGGATGACTGCGTTGGATCCTGTTCAAGAATGTGCACCAAGAACTACTCATCTCCATAGAAGTAGCATTACTACAGTGTGGAATATTTTATTGGAGTTCATTCTCCTCTCAGTTTTTAGCTTTTTTTTTTCCCAGTTGGTGTGATGTTTGGCACTTCCCATTTTCAAAATTTCTTTTTCTTATGTTGTTTCAAGTTTGAAGATGGAAAAGTAATTCACGAGAATGTATTTTGAATTTTGTCCTCCTTTTCCTAATCCTTTTTGTTGACTTCAGAAGAAGCATAAATCCTGTAATGATACATTTAAAGAAAAGCTAACCCAGAAACAAATTAATGTTCGTTTTGTCAATTAACTGACTCTCTGATTATTTACTAGAGTTGTGATGGAGTGATAAATATTCTTTCATTTTTAGTCAAAAGTTTCGAATTCAATCATTGGGCATGAAGTCACATTTATCCTTCGTATGAACTTTCTGAGATGAACTTAAATTTAATTGAATTCCAGTAAAATTTAAAGAAATCGGCATATGATTGATGGAAAAAAATGCGATTTATGGAATTGCGTGAAGCTCAGTTTATAATTGGTGTGCTGTAATATTGTAGGACAATCTGTCTCGTGCACTCACTTTTAAATACTTATTTCACTGCTCTTTGCATGACCCGTGAATTTGGAAATGCCATTGGGTAAAGAGCTAATGATAGCACGTGAAGAGATCCAACCTTTCCCTGAAGAAAAGAATTAGAATTACTGTTGAAGCATATTTTTTTTTTTATAACTAATTTGCACAATTGAAACAAATCAATAACGTGTTATACTTGAATAACCTCATAAAAGTAAAGACACTGTTTGGGTCGTGAGGTAGTAATAAGGTAGAACTAAGGTTGTATACACATTATCATCCCCATACAGGATTACATTGGATATGTTGTTGCATCTAAATACTCTGTTATTGAGGTAGGAGTTCAAGAACCTGTAATTTCGAGGAGCAAACCACAGGCAAAATAAAGTATTACATCGGTAAATGATATAAAGAAATTGAAGGCTAGACCTGGGTCTGATTCATGGGGGAATAATGAATCAATATAAAAGACGGCTAATAAACAACTTATATCCCATCTCCAAAAAGATAAAAGAGAAGAAATATTAAGGATAAACATCATAATATTCAAGAATATACTTGCTATATAGGTTTGTAAGTTATCCATCTATGGACAAAATGCACTCTAATAGTTTTTGACTATGCAAAGGGGCGGAAAAGGGGAAAACTGTAGGTGGATTCTGTGATGAAAATAGAATCTCTATGCATCTTGGCCATAATTATTAGTCATCTAAGCTTCATGGAGAATTTGATGGCGTCTTCAAAGAGCCTTCTATCTTATCTTTGTGTTTAGTCACAGCAGCTCGAAAATCCTCAACAATAGAGGCATCCTTGAACTTCAAAGCAAATGTTGAAAGTCCATCTTTCCCATCATCAGCACTATTAATACAAGCAAAGGTGACGCCTTTTTTATCCATACTTGCGAGCTTCATTTCAGGATAAAGGTTAGCATTCAAAATCAATCTGTAATTTCCTCTGGTTCTCATAACAAGTCTAGCTTTTTCAGTTATACTTGAAATATTGAGCTTCAGCTCTCCCTTTCCACGCTCCTTCCACCCTCCATTAAGATATTCAAACAGCAGAGAGTCGGCAGTAAACAAAGCCTTTTCATGCTCCTCCCCTGTTATAATGGGAGCCTCTTGCATGGAAGGGAATCCAGTTCCCTCGCTCTTTTTAATGCTAGATGACCCTGAGTTACCAAATAGAGAAGCATTTCCATTAGAGGGAAGACTAAGACCAAAAAATGACTGGTCGTTTTTCACTCCAAAGAGAGACCCATAACCAGCACCTGATTCAGAACCAAACCCTAGTGGAGATCCCTCCTTTGAACTAGCTCCAAATGAGAATGTAGTATTCGAGAACCCAGTTCCTGCAAGTCCTGTGAAAGCATTTTGGCTACTGGAGAGCTGTTGAAATGAGCTAAAAGATGCAGTTTCAGTATCCTTTTCATTTTTTCCATCACCAACATGCTTTTCCATTTCATTTTCCGTCTTATTGCCTTCCACTTCTATGCCATCTGCACTCTTCTCCCCTACTGTGCTTGTCTCTATGTCATCTTTGATTTGCTCACTTCCCACTGCCTTCTTTTCAGTAGATTCATGTTTGTTAGGCTTGTTAGGATCATCAACTTTCTCCTTATCAACATTAGCATCAGCGGTTGACTCAGATTTGCTTTCTGGTAGCTTAGACTTTTCATCACTTTCCTTCTCATGATTAGCTTCCTTACTCACATCTGTTTCTTCCTTTTTAATAGCCTCACATTGATCAATTGAATCTTCTGGTTTCTTGGAAGTTGTCCCATTCCCAGCTTCAGTTGTGGTCACAGCAGGAGTTGTACTGGTATTAGCAGGTGGAACCAACTGGATCGCCGCAAAAGGGATAGAAGCAGGAGTAGTTGTAGTCTCTGCTGTTTTATGAACTTTGACAATTCTCCTATTTGCCATCACCTCATCACTTGCTCTCTTGAAAGTTCCATTGTCCTGTTCAGACGACTCATTGTCATCATCAAGACCAGGATTATCTCGTGATAATTCCTTTACAGCAGCCCTTTTCTTTGATGGTTGAAGAGATTCCGCATCTCCCATCCCTAAATTGAGAGCGACAGTTGAAGAATTCCCAGAAAAGTTGACGGCAATTCAAATTTCTGCATCAAATACTCAGAAGTCTCAGTGACCTGACAAATGAATTCAATCTGTGTGGCATAAAGCAGCCTAGGCCATTGGGAGGGAAGTCACAGTCCAGATAGATCAAGAAAAAAAGCATAACAAAGCGCCGAGAAAAAACTCATCAATCTTCAGGAAAGTGGATCAGATGACAGTAGTAGTTTGAAATAACTACGCGGAAGCTTATACTATGGCAATAGACTATCCCAACAACAAACTCATTGAAGAAAATAATGGAACTAGTAGTTAGAATGCCAAGCTTCCAAACCTGTTTTGTACCAGTATCAGAGGTACAAAGGCCAGACATAAAACATAAAGGTGATGTAAGACAGCTGAGTTAAGATACATACAGACACACATACGAGAGCATATTCTCCTCGTATCCAACCAGGTTATCAATTCCAGTTCAAAAATGAGAATGAAAAGTTTTTTACATGTAAAATGAGGATGAATAGCAGTAGGTATAGAAAATAAAACAATTCTTTTAATGTATTCAGAGCCTTTCAGATCACATGCATGCATAAACCCTATCACTATTGAACAGAAACTTGAAAGACATAAGACAGCACTGTAGTAGCAGAAGCCAAAGAATTTCTCCATAAAGGGGGGGGGGACAGAAGTGGAGCTCTGGATTTTCCAATCAAAATCTTTTATTCCTCAACTACTTTACATGAATCAAGCTCTACCTCAAGAATTTAACCAAAAGATTTACGGCAAACACAAGGCAAATGATAAGTTTTAAATTGACAAGTGTCTTGACATAGAGACGGATCCAAAATTTGAATTTTATGGGTTCGAATTTGGCATTTTACCACAATTCATTTGGTTTTCTGGGTTCAAAATCAATTGTTTGTACTTGGTATGAGAATTTTTAACACATACACAGTCCGAGAAAAAGCTACTAGGTTTGAACGAACCATGAATTGCACTCCACATCCACCTCTGCCTTGACATCTCATAAGAACTTAAAATACAACCCACAGAAGGCCAAAGGTTGTGGGCGAAAGTACATTCTAAATCCTAACACAAATCTATGCTCTGTCCAACCTCTCCATTTTGTGCACTGGTATTACGTTCCTCTTTAAAAATATGTAAAGCTAGTGACAGAATTGAGTGATTTTTTCTATGGACAGGATCACAACATTTTGGTGAAATATAGGAGGTTGACTATATGAATCTTTTGTATCCAATTACTAATAAGCAATCACAGGCAGAAAACCACCATTTTTTCTTTAGAATATTTCCATGGACTCATCTAACTTAAAGGATGATAGAGAAAACAATAGAGAATTTCAGAAGAAAATTGGAAAGTTTATATCATGCATGGCTCTAGTGGCCTTTTCTATCAGCAAAAACAGGTCACAAATAAAACATTGAATGCAGAAAGGGGAAAGATATGTAATAGATTCCATAGGTCTGAGTTTTAATCTTTTGATCATTATTCAACTTCTTTTTTACACAAAATCTTTTGAGCATTACTCGACACTTGTACTGCTAGTTAACTGGCTTATGACGGGCTTCCCTCTTACCTAGGCTTTGCTCACTCGTCTATTTGTTATTTTAAATGTTAACCATTATTCAACATTTTTGATAACAAATTGCAGAAAATTTACTGATTTGGTTAGTACCGCTGTCTCCTATTAACTTCAAAAGGAGAAAAGGGAAAGATATGTAATGGATTCCATAGGTCTAAGTTTTGAATCTTTTGAAAGGATGAAATAGAAACCAAGATGAAAGGATGAAAAATCGAGTCCATTGAATTCACAATGTCCTTTAAGGAAATTATTCTCCTCAAGTACCCGAGCTTATGTAATATATCCTTCTAGGATACAACGACTTACATGAGCAAAATAGTGGCACCTCAAATTCTGCTGAACTTCAAAATCACTCAATGACTACAAATTACACTTGAGTTTTTTTAAGAAGAGAAAGAATTAGAAAACTTGTAGTTTAAAAATGAGAGGACCTCTCCATTTATAGCCAATATGTGGTAATATGAACAAGTACTTATTATGTCTTATTAGAAAAGTCACAATCATTCAAAATAAAAAAGTCACAACTCATCGCAAAAGTCATAACCTTCAATGTGAAAAGATGCCTACTTTTAATACAACATAATAAATATAAGAGAGAAGTATTAAAAACACCTTCAAACTTGTCACGAATTATTAGTTTCGTCCCTAAACTATTGATAGGCTTAAAAACACCCCTCAACTTGGCAAACCAAGCTTAAATACACTCTCGAACTTGTCACAAGTTATTAGTTTTGTCCCTAAATTATTGATAGGATTAAAAACACCCCTCAGTTTGCCGAACTGGGCTTAGATACACCCCTCCTGCATGCCACATGGCATAACAAGTGAGTACAATTTATTTGAAGTGCGTGAAAGGTTAAAAAAAGACCACATCAGCCTTTTTTTTTTCAAAAAAAAAAAGAAAATTTTCGTGCAACTTTTAATTACCAAACTACTAGAATACCCTTCTTCTTCTCATTTAACATTTCCTTCATTAATGGCGATCTTAAAGCAAATCTGTTTTTTTTTTTCATTCGCATTTTTAATTGCTTGATTCTCTTTCTTTTCCTATTTTGTTTATGATTATTTTTTTCAATGTGGATTTCTGGCAACATTAAAAATTTCATGGTCGGAATATGAAAATCTCGTAAGAAGATTTTGGGATTGCAAAAATATGGCAGCGAATAAAGCTCTACAAAATTTTAAATCAAAATTTAATAAGTTACAAAAACATGAAGCTGGGAGAGGCCGGAGGGGGGGGGAGTGTGTGTGTTTAAGCCTATCAATAGTTTAGGAATGAAACTAATAATTCGTGCCAAGTTCGAGGGTGTATTTAAGCTTACTTCGCCAAGTTGAGAGATGTTTTTAAGA
>DF357790.1:109101-129566 GCA_000787875.1 Solanum virginianum
TAAGCTTACTTCGCCAAGTTGAGGGGTGTTTTTAAGCCTATCAATAGTTTAGGGACGAAACTAATAATTCGTGTCAAGTTCGAAGGTGTATTTAAGCTTAGTTTGCCAAGTTGAGGAGTGTTTTTAAGCCTATCAATAGTTTAGGGACGAAAATAATAATTCGTGACAAGTTCGAGGATATTTTTAATACTTCTCTCTAAATATAAATATAAATAAACAAATATAAATTTAGAATATAGAAGACATACTAAACTGAGTGCGTTTAACTGGGGTGTTATGGTAATGTAACATTCAAGTCACGAGGTGTTTTTAGTTGAGGATATTATACTAATTTAACATTCAAGTTAGAAAATTCATGATTTTAAGGTTAGTATAGATACATAGATATAGATATATGGAATTTGCTTGGTGAATACCAAGTGTAATCCCACAAATAGAATTTGGGGAGGGTAGGCTGTAGGCAAACCTTATTCACACCTTATCCAAAACTACCTCCTTCTCCCTTATTTAGTAGTATGCATAACATATGTTAAAGGTTCCGAGGAATGAAGATAATAAATTTATCAAAGAAAGAAATGTATCAGGAAGAGCTATCCAGAAAAATTCATTGGCATACACAGATACAATGCACAATACATCACATTAAACAACACAACCAACACACAAAAAAAAAAAAATAAAAAATCCAACAATTAGGCATTCTAAGTAATACATGTTTCAATCAGATGAAAATCAAACATACTGAGCATTACAGTATCAAAAGTAGCTGCCTGGAACACGGAAAAAAATCGCATCAAATATAACCTACATTTTTATAATTCTTTACTACCGCGATAAACAAAATTTACATTTCCTTCCTCATTTATTCTCTTTCAGAAAGGAAAACATAGAACCCAAAACAGATTTGGGTCTCTCTACTTCTACGTGTTACTGAAATAACACTCCTTCCAGTTGAACTAGTTTCAAATAAGTAATCATTCCAACTAACCTACAAAATAATTCAATCTCAAGTTATTTTCCTACATCCATTTCACTAGCCACAGTACCTTACCAGAAAACCTTCCCTCGCAATAAATTTTGGATTTATTTTACAGATAGTTATTCTATAAGTTTAATAAACCATTAACTAAAAATCGAATTAATTACAGAAAATCCATAAACAAAAGAAGCAGAAAAGAGATCGATGTTACCCGAAAGCAATCTATATCTCCAAGTAATTTTAGAGAGAAACCCTCTCCTCCAAAGAGAAGTGTATACAAAAACCCTACCTGTGAACTTCCTTTTTTTCTAATTTTTTGGTTACCTTATTTATCTCTTTTTCATTTATACAGGTGAAAGTTGAAACGTGTCTATTTTAGAAAGATTAGAATTTAGCTGAAGAATTGTTGTCCCTTGTAAAATGTTGTTTGAGTTGTTCTGATGTAATCAGAAAGTTAAAAGTTACGAATTCGAGAAAAATAAAATCTAACAAAAATGTAAGATCAAAACTCTTGTGATCGATCCTTCCTCAAATTCTGTGCATAGCAAAAAATTTAGTATATTATAGTTGCCTTTTTTTTCCCTCTCTTTTTTTAATCAATGTATTTTCTCTATATCCTCAAATTGCAACACTACGATATATAGTCGTATCAAGTTTGGTACATAATAAGAAATGAAAACATAGGTTAATAAATTCAACAATTGAACAAATGAAAAATGGTGCATTCTTAAGTAATGAGACATAATATATATTCTTGATTGGCATTTAATTTTTATAATAAGATAAAAATGATGAAATTTAGTTAAAAAAAATATAGAGAACAAATGTAACTTTTGAAACAATATAATTCTAAATGGGTAATCATCAATCATTCTTTTGATAAATGCTTAAATGAATGTCCTTCATATTTTTTTTTTTGTTCTCTAGTGTACTTGTTGACATTTTAAATTATATGTAGATAATATGTATTAAAACTTAATGTTCATTAGTAGATTTTGCAACAATAATTAGAATTTTAATGACAAAAAAATCTGATTGAAGAATATTAAATTTAGCAAAAACATTATACCTTTGCAATTATTCGGAATAATTTGATGGGTCTGATCTATTAAATTTGATGCATAATTGTAATCATGTTTGATAAAAGAGAAATTATCTGTGAAATATATACAGATGAAAAACTATATTAATCATTTTATTTACTTAAACTACTTAAAAGAACTAACCGTCTTCTTGAATCTTTATGTTAATTTTAATCACAAACATCACTTTATTTGATACTGTCATTCTTTTTAGTACTAATGACAAAAAAAAAAACGAAATTAATAGAAAAGATAATGCTATTGTTGTCGAAGAGAAATGTTGTCACCTCACTTTTTTTTTTTTTAACAAATTTATGATATATGTAGAAAATATAGATATGATTAGACAAATATAAATGAATATAGAGATTCATATTCCGAATCAACTAAATAACAAGGTATTATAAAGACGAAGATATAATTATCAAGTGCCTTAATTAGTGGCTCTTTAATGACTATCCAATATTCAACAAAAGCAGAAAGGAGGGGGAGGCAGAGAGAGAGAGAGGAGCCCGGGGGAGGAAAGAGTAAAGATCATTGGATATTATGTGCAAATACACTAGATTCATGAATGCATGTTTATGCTAGATACATAAAACTGATACTTGATAGTAGATGAAGTTGTTATATATTGGTGCATAGAATGTATCATCAGCGCATATGTGATATTGGAGACACAGATATATGAAATTGTGAAAAACAGATATAATGAGGCAAGTGAGAGAGGCGAAATGTAATTACTGAAATTATCCATGTATTGAGAGTAATTAGCACCCATAATAGTATGCTTTACGAAAGTTGTTCATTTTTCATGTTTTACAAATATACATATTACGCACTTAACAACCGGAAGAAGGGAAATTTTCTTCACAATGAGTTTACGGATAGCTCAATTTGTTCTCCAACTTGAGCACATTAGTCTAAAGTCCTCATTGAATAATCGAAATTGTAGCATTATTAATTGTAGTATTATCAGTAAGATTAACTTTTCGCATATGTTTAATCAAACTTCAAAATAGGAAAAGGCAAAATATGAACTCAAAAGCACTTCCGCAGCATCTCCATTTGCATATATTGTGTATGTATCTACATTCAGAGTAGATTGAAAGAATTTTGACGGGTTAAAGAATTGAATCCCTCATAAAGAATAATAGTGTATAAATCTATGCGTGTGCCTATAACCGAGCTTGGACATAACCGAGCTTGGACAAATGTTTTTTGACACCAAAACTCCTTCACCACTCAAAAAACAGACATCCAGTCCCTTTGTCGTTCGTCCTGTTCAGGCAACAACTTGAGAACCTGGAATAGAAAGTTCAAATTCCTGTCAAACAGTCCACACAATGCATGTTTTCATCGCTGTGAAGGTAAACAAGGAATTCAGGCATTTGGCAGGACTTCGCAGCAACACGAATTAAGGTGTAAAAAAACAAAACTCAAAATGACTCTAGCTTAATCTGGCCAAACAAATTGAGGATCTTTTTTCTGTCTAAATGTTCTTTAAAGACAAGGACAAACACTCACTACATGTTTTAAGCAGAACTTTAGGAAGATCTGCTTTGTGGAATCCAAACACAGGTGAAGTATACCAGAAGCATAGTCAAATAATTTGATTAACATTGTGCAAGTGAAGAATTGCAGAATACACTTATTCTATCTTTTCTGGATGACACGTACTCATGAATCACAAAATTGACCAAATTCTTTAGGAAAAAACATGGTTTCTTCAGTTTTTTGCATATAGCCCAAGGCCAAACAAGGTTAAATGCATGGGTTCAAATATTCTACAATGGCACCAGCCAAGCAAATGAAATGATATGTGTGCAAGTGTATTTAACACACAAAAGAGTTGATAAATCAGATAAGATTTGAAGCACCCTGAATCAAGAAGACATACAGATAAGAACTGTTTATCAGACAAAACTTGCATAAAATTACACTTGATGCAGAAACCCAATTCTCACCATCAGAACGGATTACATACAGCTGGAACCAAATGTCTTCACTGAACCTAGTGATGTGGTGTAAGCACTGCAAAAAGCATAAAAATGAATGAGAGGTAAGTAAAAATAAATTGAAGGAGAAAAAAGAAGAGAAGAACAAGCACAAATAGGGACAAAACAAGGAGAAGTAAAATGGCAAGAAACAAATGAATGGCAACGACAGCAGCTGCCTAACTTATGACAAAAACAAATGAATGTCAAATGCTAATCCGCTGAAAATTATTAGCCAGTGCTGGAACTTTTACCTGTAGAAGTAGTTCAAGCTAAATGACAGAAATGATCAATGGATTGTGGCACTTTAAAAAGCTTCAAATACACTAACTTCTTGACATGAAAGAAGAGAACAGACGCCAAAACCCTTCTCGTGGTAGGGTTTGTGATAATTGCAATTACTTCAAGCAGTTAAGGCTAAACAAAACAAGGAGGCATAAAAGAAAAAAGAGAAGGATTTGGAACATATAGGAGCCAAACACAGCAACTAAAAGAAATTCAATTAATCACCAGCTACAAAATTAGGATTTTCACACCGGCCCAACCAATTGCTTTTAGGCTGACGGTTTTCCTTCAGTATTCGTACCCCACTCTTCTTCAGCCTCATTGCCATTGACGAGTACAGCACTATCAGTAGAGTCAGCATCTACCACAACAGCCTCTTCTTGGCCCTCTTGTTGAGTGCCATCTTGTCCCTGTTCTTGCACCTCATCGTCATTCTGTTCGACAACCTGGGGAGTTCAAACAAGGAAACATTCAGTTTTAAACTTGGTCTTTACGACAGTGATTAGTCATATAAGCTGCTTGTATGAAGGGTATCAACTACCATCAAGCATAAGGTGGTTCTTAGATGTTTGAAATACAAACTAGTATGCCATACACCCATATCCAATCCCCAGCATTGTATAAACTAATGCTGTAGAATGCTAACTATATTTTTACTTCTATATACATACATACATATATATATATACATACATACATATATATATATATACATACATACATATACATATATATATATATATACATATACATATATATATGTATATATATATATATATATATGTATGTATGTATATATATATGTAATGGAAAATGAGTCCTCAGATGAGACAAATAGGAACATGTCCATCTTATACCTCGTGGTCCAATTCTCCATTTTCAAGGGGTTCTTCTTCATCCATTCTCATGTTGCTGAAAGCTTCTACAAGGTTGGAAGTTGGTCTATCAGCATAATTTCCATAATCTGCTGCTGGTGCATATACACCCCTACATTAAAATTAGAAATTAACCATGATGAAAAACTTTCACAGTAAAATTGTGTACAACAGTTAAAGTCTCATAACTGGGAACCAGTCCACACTAGTGTTAAATATGCCCATTGATTAAGCCCTGTTGAATTATACTCCAGCAATAAGAGGAAAGGAGTACAAGTGGAAAAAGGGATAAAAAAATTTTCAAAGGGAGGTTTATATACACCTTTCCTCTGCGACTCTAGCTTCAACAGCATGTGCAATTTGCCAGTGCTCAAACAGGTTAGGATATTCTTCAGGATCAGCCAAAGCTTCTGCTGCTTTCTGGTTAACCTACAGGCCGAAATCATGCAGAAAACTAGATTCAAAATCTGATAAGGATTCTGAGTGATATGGTTACAGATAATTCTGCAGACTGTTTCTTATCCTATAAATGACTAAAAACCTTTTCTGCAGTTCTCTTACTTGCACTCAAGCTCGAACCATGTTTTTACAAAGAAATTCAAATTCTAATCTTAAAGTAAAAAGGCTGTGTGTATCAAATATGGGGTGTTCTCAGGTCTCATTGACCGCTGAGAGGAATCAACAGAAATATTTTGTGACTATTTTCAGGCAACTGTGTAAATGCAAGCAAGAGTTGGAAAGGAGAACACACACATCAACAGTAGTAATTTTTTATGTCTATTACCAGCATACAGTACCATCATAAAGCTCCTAAGTTACTCTCCGCTGTTAACTTAATGGTCAAAATGCATGATGCCCACAATATGAGGCTGAAGCATTTGCTTATTTATTTTCAAAAAGATTAAAACAGAAGTAATATATTTAAAAAAAAAAAAAACTGACCAAGAGAACACACAGCTCTGTAAATAGTGGACCATTTAAATCTAACAGCAATCGCAAAAAGGAATATCACTGACCTTATTAAGGTCCTTCCTCCAAATTGCAACTATTTCAGAAACCTTACTTGGAAGATAAGATCTTGCCATAAATGCAGCCTCAGGTACCCGGTTGCTGCAAAGTAATTGCAATACAGAATATCATTCCAGTGTTGACAACAAACTGACAAATGGCTATTTTGTATGCTTAATTACATCAATTTCCTGCTATTTGCGCCATTTCTTGAGGGATTGTTGGATTGAATTACATGCCAATACCATAATTTTATGTCTTTGATGCGTAGGAGCGAAATTTGAAGAAAGACAGTGAAAAGCCCAAAGAAGAAGCAGAAGAGGAAGACAAAGAGAAAGAAGAAGAAAAAACAGTAGAAGATACAACAACAGGCAATATACATGTGATTATGGTCCAAGGAGATGAAGACAGCAGGAAGGGGTAGCGAAGACTTGGCGCAACTGTGCAGTCCACACAGTGCCTTAGAAGAAACTCTGAGAATTCGATATGGTGACCAGAGTCATGACCCTACGACTGCAGTCCTTTCACAAACTTGGCCAATCTGTCTTAAATTTATTATTGACTGGAAAAAAAATAACCTAATGTTTTTGTCTTTGCTAGGATTTGGATTTGAACTGATATCTCATGATTCTCAACACACTTCATGGACCAACATGTCATACCCTTAGGTGTTGTGATATAGTTGGTAGCTTAAATTATCATAGACTTGCATATGCTTGGAAAATTTATGTGAGTAAATCACACGACCAAATAATAATCCAAGTAGGTAAACCTTATTAAGTCAACCAAGTAGGAAAGCGTTACTGGTTGATAAATTATCCAGAAGTGTTAGTTGCAAAATTTAAATGTTTTAAATTAAAAGTTTAATCAGTAACCACCTTAAGCGATTGTTGAATTAGCAAGTAATTATGATAAACCTAGTATTTAATTATAACTGATCTAGCTCCACATGGGGCGATACTTCAGCTCTTAATCCCCTTTAACTTGGCAACAACAGTGTATTTTCAATAGGGTACTTCGGATAAGGGGTTCTTCTTCATCCATTCTCATGTTGCTGAAAGCTTCTACAAGGTTGGAAGTTGGTCTATCAGCATAATTTCCATAATCTGCTGCTGGTGCATATACACCCCTACATTAAATGAGAACAAGTACCTGTCAACCAACAACTGAACACACTCTTCCACTTTACCCAAGAGGAACAGGCAAAGGAATGCAACATTATTTCTTCCCTGCTCTTTTGCAAGAGACGCTAATTCAGCAATTCCTTCAGTATCTCCTAACGAGGAATAAAGCAACAACAAACCACTCAAGTCATTAGCGTGCTTCAAACAATCCTCTGCCATCTCCAGCTGCAAAATAAGAAACGGCAATATTGGTGAAGAATCCAAGAAAAGAATAGTTGGTAGGGGTAAGGTTTGCATACACCCACCCTCCCCAGACCCCATTTGTGGGATCTCACTGCCTATGTTGTTGTAATCCAGGTAAAGAGTACTTATGCATTTCACAGAAGAAGAATGACCAGGAGGCTGCAGAAATCAACTACAACCACCCTTTACCACTGAACTACAAACAAAAACATTCGGCAAACTTTTACAGGCAAAAGGACAACCAACAGATTCAGAACCTTAACCATAGATTCTTCCAGCAGCAAAAAAGGTATGGATCAGGGGTTTTCTGGTAAAGAAATTTTTGGAGAGCTGACTTGGAAATTCTGATACAAATTAAGTAGCTTAAACACTGACCATTTGTAAGAATCATTGATTTACTTGTTTTTGAAAATTCAAGTGGTTTCTGTTCCCCCTAGTCAAAATTTGTTTTCAAAAAAGGATGGCATAAGTGGCTGTAAGTATCAATTACCATTCCAGCAGACATTGCTAGTTCACCCAACTGCTTCCATTTGGATTCACTCTGTGCTACTACAGCAATTTCCTGCAAACAAGGAGCGCATGCCCATACTGAACAACATATGGTTCTTCTGACAGAAATAAGTATGAAGGAAGACAGGCTGAAGTCAAACAGCACACTTTCACAAGTTAGTAGCCCTTACCTTTGCAATTTCTAATTTACCCAACTGTATGGCAAGTTCAAATCTGTAGTCAGCGTCTGTTGCAACTTCCAATGCTTCCTCAATCATACCCCGTGATTCCAAGAAACGAGCAACACTAGGGAATCATTTCATCACAACTTGGAAAACTTGATAATCCCATCATATAAGACACATATAAATCCCCCACTGCCCAAGGTTTAACTACTACATACAACATATAAATGTGGATGCCAATAGATTATAGGAATAATAAGAACATGAAAGACTGCATTCAGTCACATAGCACAGCAGCAAGAATACCCTTTTATCTAATGAATACATCCCTTGAAAAATTCAAGGTTTGTTGCACATATTAGCACTAAAATTACTACGGTTATCAAAGTAGCTTTAGCAGCGTCTACCACACCCCAAGATAACAAAAATTTTACATCAATACAACAACTGTGTTCACAAACTCTATGAATGGGCTATATGAAACTTCGATATCCATTTCATACCATTTGGACCCATTTCATTCCAATACTCAATAATGTGTCTTACGAAAACAATTTACATCATGGACTACACTAAAGTGATGTTTGTATTTTTTAACTGTCAGTCTGTCAAATTTTTCAACTGTGTTCAAAGATGAAAGGAAAAACTGCAATCAAGCACAATTCATTTGTCACATTCACAGTATAAGCATATTACAGAAAGAGAGACGTACCTGTTATGGTGATCCTTAGGAATTGTTGGTAAGACTGCATTAGCTCTGTCCCAGTCACCACGCATCACCAGTGTCTTGTACTCAATCAAGCTGAGCAGAATAGTATATCCTACGACACTGTAATGGAAAGAATATGGGTCATCATCGAAGAATCATCTATTCTAATTCCTGTGTAAGAAGCTGCCATGAGCCTACTCACTTGAACTCTTTGTCAATCAGGAAAACTCTACTTTGATTAGCTAGATATCCCAGCAGGTACATGGGCCGGTCTAAGTGAAACATTGTGGTCACCTAAAGATCATAGAAAACACTGTTACTCACCTGTATGAGATGAGACATTCTTAAAACTAATAGGTCCATTGAACTGCATGAATGAGCTTTCATACCTCACCGCCTACACAGTAGTTCAGTCTCGAAGAAGAATTATTGTAAATGAAACAATCTCCGACCCAAATTCCAGTTCTAACACGTTCATTTATCTCATAAAGAAGTTCAAAAGCATCTTCAACACCTTGGTCATCTGTAGATCTTCCACTATCTAAATGTGCAGAAACAACATCGCGCTGCAGGTTTAACAAAAGGACGATCATAACACAATTGCTTGCAAAGAAAAGATTTAGTAGTAATTTGAAATTCAGAGAAAGAGAGCTCTCACATTATACTTAAGTATGTAGAATGAAGTATCACTAGCAATAGTGACCAGATCACCACTGTCCGCCCAGTAGAGGTTCTGAAGTAATTGAAGCAAAAAAAGCAAATGATATTGTAACAATTGTCAAAAGAGTAAGACCACCATAGCAAATATGGAAGTCGAGCTTATATATCTTACTTTGACATTAACATCAATCCGTCGTATCAACCTGCACTCAACCCAATCATAGAAGCAAATGAAATCATTTGAGCACATTGCCAATAAGGTACCCCCATAAATGTGCTCAGCAGAGAAAGTAGGGCGGATGCTCTTTTTCTCCTGGAGATATCAGCATAATCACTTTAATCCAGCTGGACAAAGAAACTACAACACAATGCACCCATCCGTTTCAAGACGAAGAGAAGCTGAATGCATTAAAGAATTACAACTTACTGCATGCATATGAACTCAAATTTACTCGTCAGGCCTCTAAAAATAACAAATTAAGGGTACGGAATAGAAGAGAGAGAAAGAGATTGAGTAAGAGAAGAAACATCTAACTGGGGCCCCTTATTAAAAGTAATGTATCATTAGATTACATAACACAAAATCTGAAGCATCAAACAAAAGTAATCTAAATTTTTGAGGGAGGCGGCTGGGAGGACATTCAGGAAACCTGGAAATTTTTGCTGAAAATCTTAATCCTTGAAGTACTTTCTCTGATAGCATACTCTCCATCAGACGACCAAACAAATTCCAGAGCTGAGCCAAATGACCTATTTCTCCAGGCCAGAGCAGTATATATAATATACTCACCATCTCCACAAACGACGACAAACCTTCCATTTGGGTTATGCTTTAAATTCTGTGAAGGAGGAAAAAAAAGAATGAGATCAACAGTGACATCTAAGCAATTACATCCTTTAACCCTAAAGAGTAAACTAGTATATTCAAGCATACCCTCAAACTATGAAAAGATGAATACATAACCAATGAAATGACACATCTTTAAGGACATAAGGAAAGCAAAGGAGCAGGTACATAAACCATATCTTCTTGGATAAGCATCACTACTACAAAATGCCTTCCATAAAGGAATTTCGAAAAGACATGGATTGCTTTTAACTAAAATAGTAAGTCTTCTGCTAGAAAGAGCATAAAGTATATGCAACTCAAACAGGATGACCTTACATGAATAACAATTGAAGTATTGAATTATGGAACCAGATCCAATTTGCAGTTGCAAAGCAGGTTATACAAGATAATACAAATGCCCGATATTAGTTGTGAATCTGACTCACTTGGGGGTATAGGTCACAAGTTCCCAATTCCTTGACCGCCAAAGGCAATCTTTCTCCATCAGTAACCTGATGTTAAAGCAAATTATTCATAAAACAACATCCAGTAGTAATGAGCAGGTGACCGGTAAACAATATTCAGCAGTGATTGAATCAGGCGAGCAGACTTGAAGGAAATTGCTGTCATACCTCATAATCCGCACCCACACTCTTGATGTTAATCGTTTGAATCTCATTGTGCTTAGCCCATATGACTTTTCCACTATTATCCATGCTCGCAATAGGTACCTCTCGACCAAGTTTTACCATAATGGTTCCCTCATCATAACCAATTACAATCCTATACATTTAGCACATTAATTATAATTGTAGCTAGCTGAACAAACGCAAATACAAAGAAAAAGATGAAAATCATTATCTACTCCTTAAGCTCTTTAATATTTCCTAGTTTCAAATATTTTATTTTTGTAAGCTCACATTGGCTATTCCCTCTTTCCTCGTTCAAATCTACAGCAACAATAACAACATACCCAGGGGAATCCCACAAGTGGGGTCTAGGGAGGGTAAAATATACGTCAGACCATACCACTACCTCATAGAGATAGCGAGGCAAAGTATAGTAAATATGGAAATCATTAGACTTCCAAGCAGATCAAAAGTACAACTGTAGATAAATTATAGAAACTCACCTTCTTGAACCTTTCATGTAACCAATAGCCCAAACTCTTTCAAGGCCATAATTCAACGTGTTCTCGAGTCTGCAATACAAAAAAAAAAGGATTAAGAAATAAAACAAGATTTATGAGAGGATACAATCACTCAGAAGTCAGAACCAAAGGAGTCTTACAAAAGTGAAAATTCATCAGTTTATCTTAGGCAAAATTATAGAAATGCATCAGTTTTCAAAACAGATAAGTAAAAATCTTGTCAAGCCAACAAGAAAATGCAAATCAACAAAAAGATAAACAACTAAAACCCAAGGACCTAGAAAAGAATACAAGAAACCAGAACCAGAAATTTATATAAAAAGTTAATAATAATCATTTTGGGAAGGGAAAGTCACCGATAGATGAGATGCTTCGCTTTTAACTGGTAGAAGGAGAATTTCATCTTCTCATTAGGTAACATCAATTTTTAAGGGTTAATTGATTAGCTTGGTCTCAGAGTAAAAAATAGGAAGAAAAGTAGCAATACTGCTAGAGTGTTTCAACTATGTTACCATGTTAGCTCATTGATATAGACAAACAGGAAACATAATTCATCTTTAGTAAACAGCAATGCAAAAGAGGATACTAGAACTTTGTTATCAATTTATTCAAATTCTGAAAAACAAAATATTCCATGCTGGAAACAAGGGATGTGTCAATTTCAGCAGCATGTATATATTATATTCATGCAACCTAATGCAAAAAGTTTATTAAGGATACATTCATCTAAGCAACCCACCCCCAAAAAAGATTCTGTACCTTGTGTTACGGAATTTGTTGTAAAGAATTGTCTTTTTTTTTTCTGGAAAAGACGGACACAATTCCATAACAAATTAGAAAGGAAAGATGGGACATACAATTCGGACTAAGCTACCAGGGGCATATCTTTCCTTTTTCTTTAGATCCATTATCTTTCCTTGTATCAGTGGAGGGAGTAGCACATATGTTTCAATAAAAATTGTATCTGTCCAAAGGTGGCACAGCTTAAAAGATAAAAATAAATATGTGCTGATATATCCACCAATAAGATTACATAGGTCATCATTGTAATTCAGTCGAAGAACTCATGTGAGATACATAGCCGGTTCCACTGATTCATGCAACTCCAAATGATAGAAAGAAGTGGTCCCCTTTACAGATTACAACTAAATATGTCCATATTCATCCGCATAATAGATGTCTTTAAAGTCACAGAAACTAAATTTCCGACAGTGTGTTGGAACACAAGAATTCGTGTAAAAAAAAACGAACGTCATATTTAATAGGTATAGAACTTTTGAAATAAGCTAAAATAAGTAAATGATACTGAGTATTTACCTGTAAGTAGTTGCATGCCAGATACGAACAGTACCATCTTCAGACCCCGTCATTATAATAGGAAGATCTGGATGAAAACATACAGCAGAAACATTGTGTGTGTGACCTTCAAGAGTCTGGACACAACTTCTTGTCTGATAGTCCCAGACCTGTTTCGTGATTCCAAAGCATATAACTCAGCTTCTATATGGGTGCAATCAACAGTAGAACATGGGAATAGGTTATAGTAGCAAACCTTAGCAGTGTGATCATCAGAACCAGTAATTAGATAAGGTTTATCACCACCAGTGAAGTAATCAACACAATTAACCCCTTTCAGATGGGCATCCAGTGTAAAGTTAGGGTCAGGAGAGCCAAGGTTCCAAATCTACAAGCCAACAATTACCAGCCTCAATTTTACATTGGTGAATGACAAATATGATGATATTTAAAAATTTATCATAGGAGGGAGGGGCCGAGAGGAAAGATAAGAAAAATTACCTTTATAGTCCGATCAAGAGATGCACTAGCAAAAGTATTGGTGTCTTTTGGATTAAATGTGACTTGCATCACATAATGGGAATGACCCTCGAAAATTTGAGTGCATACCCATCCCTTCTCCCAATCCCACAGCTTTATAAGCATGTCATCAGATGATGACAGCACATATGGTAGAGTAGGATGAACAGCCACACACCTAATATAATCTGTGTGGGCCTCGAATACTTTGACCTTATCCATGGTATTATAATTGTATACACGAATAAACATGTCATCGGAACCAGCAACAATCCACTGTTTGCGTGCTATAAATTTAGCTGATCTTGCTGCAAAGAATAATTGAGGTGTTAGAAGGCACTGCAAACCTTGGTTAAAGCAGAAGGTTACTTATGCACCCCCTGACCAACCAAAAATACCACTTTCATTCGATTAACAGACCTGGTAATTCAGAAACCTCGAATGATTGTGCCATTGTCTGCATTTAAAATGAATGACACATCAGCATTCTATAAATAATGTCATTACAATGTAACTTCTCTTCTGTTAGGGGAATGCTGATACAATTGCTTTTTTCTTGCTAAGCTAAGAAGTATATTTGCACGTAAAGTGAAAAAGATTTATGTCTCATCTGTTTCAAGGGTAGCTAATATGTAAAGATACTACAAATACTGAGCACACTTGGAACTACAGTAATCACAGGATATCATTGAAGGAAAGATAACTTTAAGGGTAGTTCTGTTTTCTGGGTACCAATTTGACCAATCTGACTTGCAACTCCTAATATGTGGCTACAAGAGATGTTATCACAAAGGACAGGTAACAGGAAGTAAGAGATAAGAAAATGGAAGCCATGCCTACATAAAGGGCAAATCAAATTATGAGCTCAATAGTAATATCAGCTTTTCAATAACCATTAACCAACAATTTTGGGAGCTACAACTATAACCTTGCCTTTAAGTACAAATTGCTGGAAGTTCACATAGTATCATCTTCGCGTGGTCAGAACCAAACCAGCAAACATTGAGCATTACCAAGCACTCAGTGAAAATCAACACCAACTCATCTTTGCATGGCCAGAATTGCAACTACCACACAAGTGCTTCTAATTGACCGTCCACCCTTAATTCCCTTTTTCTAAATTGTTACAGATTTTTTTTAAGGATTTTGTAAAACGTTAAGATTGGCATATGACCATTTTCCAAAGACCATAAAAGCTCCTACCATTTTCATGTAATGCACTTCTTAGTTTCAGGTTATGCTTACTTTAACAAGTAACTTTATCATGTACATTTTTCACAAGTTTCAAGAATTTTAACTTTAATAAGAAGCAGCACAAGTTTGGATGTAAGTACTTTATCATGTACATTTTTCACAAGATTCGAGAACTTAACTTTAATAAGAAGCAGCACAAGTTTGGATGTAATTTCCTATACCTGGGTCTGATAGTTCCAAATGCAAATTGTCCCTGAATATAAACTTGTCAATATCCTGTGAGCAAGAATAGAAAGAATGAGCCTCGAGAACTGTCCTTTAAGTAAATGACGATATCGTTTCTACTATGCCCTGCCCCCCATTCCTAGAGAAACAAAACTTTGTAATTTAAGCTTTGCTAAAAAGTTTGTTAATCCAAAACTTCATCAAATAAAAACGTCACTCCAACATACAACATTAGAGACTACAGAGCAAGATAAGCATCAAAACTGGAAAAGAAAAAGGAAGGAATTATTTGATTGGTAGAGATTAGTTTCATTACCATGGCTCCGTAGGATGTAGATCCACGGCCTTTACTCTTTCTGATCTTTGAGCAAGTTTCCTCTGATCAAAGTACCACAGTCAGCAGAGTGTGTATTGGCAATACAAAAATGTAAAAACATATAATCCGCCAATAATATATTGAATTCAAAACTTTAGTACCTTAATCTCCAACCTTAGAGGCTGTGTCATCGCCAATTCGAGAATGAGAAAAAACACAAAAAGGAAGTGAAATTAAGTTAGTAAACAACAAAATACCAGATCTCAAACAATTCACAGAACCGACATTAAAATTTTCCAATTCTCAACACAGTGATCCGTTACCGCCATTAAATCGAATCAGATTTGAATCAGATCTATTTGAATCAGATCTAAGTTTTAACGTAATGCGAAAGCATTAAGAACATTATGAAACTACTGGACTTACCATTTTCACTGAAGAATGCAAACTCTATCGAAAAAAAGGGAATAAATCAGAAACTTTAAGAGTGAATGAAGAATCCTAGAGATCCACCAGCTACTCAGCTGCAGAAATCTTCCAATTCGAATTGCTCGCTAAGTGGCAAGTGCCGGAAAGCGCGAAGGGAGATCGAAAGAGATGGAGAAAATGAGTAGAGGTTTTGCTATTGTCACCGCGCAACCTCTGTTAACAAAAATTAGAAGAAGAAAGAAAATGGGACGAAATGGAAGGGGAGATCATAAGAAGATGATGCTTTGAACTGAAGTTACAATACATTTGACGATTTTATTTTTAAATTTATTTTACTTATATTCGTATTGAAGTACATATATTTTATCACTTTATCATAAATTTTTTATTATTACAGTTTATATTTATATTATAAATTTAAAAAAATATAAAAACGCACCATGTAATATGATTTTATTTTTAAATTTATTTTACTTATATTCGTATTGAAATATATATATTTTATCACTTTATCATAAAAAAAATTTATTATTAATTTATATTTGTACTATAATTTTAAAAAATATAAAAGAGCACCATGTAATACGATTTATTTTAAAATTTATTTTACTTATATTTGTATTGAAGTATATATATTTTATCACTTTATAATAATTTATTATTATTATTATTATTTATATTTGTATTATATTTTTGAAGTATATATATGTTATCACTTTATAATAATTTATTATTATTATTATTTATATTTGTATTATATTTTTGAAGTATATATATGTTATCACTTCATAATAATTTATTATTATTATTATTACTTATATTTGTATTATAATTTTTAAAAATATAAAAGCGCACTATGTAACACTAATATATACTATAAATTTTTCTAACAAAAGTACTATCTAAAAGGTTTGCTATTATTGTGTTTAGAATATTTTAAAAAATTGTTCTTTTCAAAAAGGATCGTTGAGCTTCTCCTTTTCAGGTGAGTGAAATATTTTTCTGTGCAGCATTAGTTCTTTAACCATGTCAAAACTAAAACATAAACTACCTAATTAAGCCTAATTCAATTGATTAGGTTTGGAGTTTAAGTACAAAATCAAATACAGAACTTCATTTCATTATATAAACTATATACCTACTATGCGTATGTATCTCAAAATTTTAACTTATTTTTATAACTTAAGTTCTAACAAAAGAGATGAGTTGATATTTCAATTTGAATCACTAAATATTAAATTATTGAATGTGTTCCTTTAAAAATATAAAACACCAAGAATTTGAATATAGTGACAAGAATACAAATCTGGGTATATTATCGTGGGATTTCACTGAAACTGTTGTTATTGTTGTTGACAAGATACAAATATTTCAATTTTTAATTGATTTAGTGATCTCTAATTAGGGGATCATGAAATTTTTCTCATTTTTTTTTAAAAGTTGAACTTCAAAAAATATTTTTAGCAATAAAATTTCAGAACTTTTTAGAATTTGAAACAGACCAAAAATTTGTTTCACCCTAAATTACTCATAAATACTTTTACACAACTCCAATTTATATTCATGATTAAACGTAATTCTAATTCTTAAATATCATTTTTTTTATTTTACTTTTAAAATAAAAAATACATTTTCTTATATTCCCAATCTTCGTGACCAAACGGTTCATTTGGTAATCAAGTAATTGAGGTGCTGTGGTTTTCTTTTTTAAAAAATAATTAAATTTTGTACTAATTATAGAAGCTCCTCAACAACTGAAGACCGCATAGCGCAGTGGATTAGCGCGTTTGACTTCGGATCAAAAGGTCGTGGGTTCGACTCCCACTGTGGTCAAACATATACATTTTTTTGTCTCTTAATTTTATTTTTGAACTTGCATTAAAAAGTAATTATAGAAGGACATGAATATGGAATTTCTAGGCTTTCCAGAAAAAATGGAATTGCTTAAGAAGCTTGAAATTGAATCACACAACATTTTTATGCATATTTATTTATTTATTTATTTATTTAAATATGGATCTGGAGGCTTTTATTAACAAATTAACGAAAGTTAAACTCATTTAGGCCAATTATTCAAATCTATGTTATTGAAAACAAAAGATAAATATGGATTCAGAGGTTTTTATTAATAAATTAATGAAAGTTACAAACTCATTTAGGCCTATTTTCCCAATTTATGTTATTAAAAATAAAAGATCCAACTCAAACAAGATTCAAGTTGAGACTCGTATAACACACTTCTTCCTAGTAGGATTTCCTAAAACTCTTCTCATTCTCCACTTTCCTAAAACCCTTTTTATGCATGTAGACTCTAATCACAAAAGAAATGTATGCAACGATGCAAAGTAACCCGGCATGAAGAACAAAATATATATATAATAATATATATATATATATATATATATATATATATATATATATATAGAGATAGGATTTGGTAATNNNATATAAAAATATATATATATATATATATATATATATATATATATATATATATTGAGATAGGATTTGGTAATTGTAAAAATTAAAATACATAAACATACTAGTTATTAATAGGGATGACAATGGGGCGAAGTAGGCGACTACAGGGCGAGTTTAGAGTTATGCGAGGTTGGATCAATTTAAAATTATGCAAAGGTGGGGCGGTGCGGGACAAATTGAATTATTTTTACAATTCATGTTGGGCGAACCAGATTGCACGCTTAAGGTTCTAAATAGAAATTCAAAGAAAATTAAGTTTTAAAATTAGTAAAAATCAAAGATATAATTTTTTATATTAAACATTGACTTTAACTTTAACTTCATTTTTTTTAAATTTAACTTAGACATATCTAGTAAATTGTTAGTTATTCAAACATAAATTAGGAATAGTTAATTAACGATTAAGAAATAATTGTTAAAATGTTAACTAGAAACAGTCAATTAGTTGTTGAGATGATAGTTAGCAAACAACGCAGAAAGAATTATGAATTTTATTTTTCATATCAACTTCAATTTGGAAAAAAACAAAGAAAAACTTAAAAATTTATGCAGGACGGATCTATATGGCACGGGACAACTTGAAAATGAAAAATAATTGTCATACGTAGCAAAATGAGACAAAGAGATTTAAAAAATTTACGAATCGAGTTCAACCCACCTCTTCACCCTTGCCTCCAACCGCCCATTGTCATCCCTTGTAATTATTCACTCCCTAATCATTCAATTGTTTTATCATCTCAAATCAAAGTGTCCTTGAATCATATGTTTAAATTAAGTGTAACATTGCCAATAAAGGATAAAAAGACTGTCAAAAATGTTTGTGGAGACTGAATTTATTTGCAATATCGATCTCTTTACACATGTGGGTTGTGGCCAACATCGTGCGCCCTAAACCACGCCACTAGTATTTATAGAATTTGCCTGATGGGGAAGTTTCTTTCATTTCCTTAACACTTTGTTTGGATGATTATTATGTATTGTTTCATAATGTATTTGCATTGCATTGTGTTTTACTGTATTGTATCGTATTGTTCTAATGACTATAATGTTTGAATAAATTGTATTGATATTCATCGTTACATAATGTCATACATCCATTATTTGAATGATAAACCTACAAGAATTTGAATGATAAACCTACAAGAAATTGAAGGGTTTGTGGTAGATTCCATGAAAAGATAGGGTAAATGATAAAGTAGAATTATTAAATAAATAAATAAAGTAAAAAATGAGAAGAACATATTAAAGTAACGATGCAACCACACCAAATCGGTTGTTACATAAAATGGGTCTTTTTGTTGTACCTACGATAAAATTAAACAATACGATACAATGAAATATAAATAACAAACATTGTACTTAAACTAATAATACAATACAATATAATAGGCAACAACCATCCAAAAAGGGGTAAGTTCGAGGGGGTCTATCTTCTTTTGTCGCATACCTAGAGGCTACAGAGGGCCGTAAGTAAAATCGCATAAATAGGATTTTGGAGAGCAGAACGTACATAAACATTATCACTACTACACTACCTTATGAAAATAGAGAATTTGTTTCTGAAAGACCCTCAGCTCAGGTTTATCAACCCAAGTAAAAAGGAAAACAATAGATATAGCATAACGGTTTAAACGAAATGCAATGTAAATTCTATAAGAAAAACAATATCAGTAGCAAAGTGATGTGAAAATCGAACAATAATAACAACACAATTATAATGGCACGACTAGTCTTATGACAAATCTTAAACCGTCAGTAGGCAAGACAACATTCTACCTCTATTAGTCTTCTACCCTAAAACACAACCTTCTCTCGATTCTTTCTATCTAAAATATGTTATCAATCTGTATTACCAAAAAAAAAAAAAAAGAACAGTGTCTGAAAATTATGTAAGAACATAAATCGAGCCCACTGAATGCACAGTGTGTCTTTAAGGAAATTATTCCCCTCAATGTACCCGAGGTGTTGGAATCTTTCCTCCCAGGATAGAACGATTTACTCACCAGAATAGCGGTACACTTTTCATGAAAGGTAACGCGGGTCAGACAACACGCGGATCCAGGTCACTAACGGGTCAGGATCTGAAAATAATTAACTAATTAATTAAAATTAAAAGAATTTTGGTTCAAAAAGATTATCAATCAATCAGATCATTTGAACAAATCCAAATCCAAATCCAAAGCCGAAGCCGAGTCGAGCAAGCGACGACGACGGTGCGAGGGGTCCTTTCCCCCTCAACCCTTTTAGTACCTAGAGTAGGTGTAATTTAATATATACACCTCTCTTTTCCTCTTTCTTTCCTATGTGGGACAAATGCTTTAACCAAAGCAAAAGAGACTTTTTACATTTCCTTCACTTTTCATCCCATCATTTCCCATTCACTAATATCAAAA
>DF357789.1:0-27872 GCA_000787875.1 Solanum virginianum
ATGAATGGGAGGCTATGAGGCATTTTAGGAAATGTTTCACTTCTTCATGGTTTATGTCATACCTTAGTTGTGGTGTATGTGTTTCCCCACTAACCAATGTTCTTTGCTCTTCTAGATCATGCCGCGTCAGTCTCGAGCTGAATCTGGCCATCTTCCTCCTGCAGGGTAGTTTCCTCAGCTGTGGTACTTTGTTTGGAGGGGCCAATACCCTTCACACGGTCATGCTCATGAGCTAGCATCATCTTTGCCTCATGCCTCGATCCCTCAAGGAATGCTCAAGAATATTCTCCTTCACCGTTGCACATACACATCTGTCTATTGAATCATCATTTGTGCAAGATCTCTTCCCAAAAAAAGAATCGATTGGCTTTTCTGGAGTAAACAAAGTAAGATTGGCCTCAGAGATGTCTCCTCATGTAATGTAACTGGTGCCACAAGTGCTTCTATAAAGTCAGCCCTAAGCTTCTGGATCTTGGTCTACAAGGTTGATAAACCTGAAGGTCGGGAGTTGGCCAATCTCTTCTAAACATGCTCCACAAATGCATTGATATAGGCATCCATAACAAAACATGCTCTTTAATAGTAGCAATGTTCAATACTTGACTCCACTCTTGTAAGTCTGCAATATCCTGCTTGACTCATGGCCTAATTTGCTCAATAAGCTGAGTCAGCTGTGATTGAGCATGTGATATTCTCCGCTACATGGCCTGAATAGATATTGTAGACACCTAAACCATGCCTGCTATAGGAGTTTGTGACGTAGTATTCTCTGGTGCAATCGCAGCAATAGTGGTTCCCCTTTCATAATCTACACCAGCGTATGGAGGCCTCTCTTCAATAGTAGTAACAGCGGTGATGGTGTCAGTCTCTGAACCCTCAGGCGGTGGAGCCCATGTGAATATATAGCGAAGGTAGAAGATGTGCTCATTGGAGTGCCACCAGGTTCTCAAAAACCTTTATGAGGTTGCGCTCCAAAGTATGTTGGGCCTCAACTAACTTGTCTAGCTAGTGCAAAATCTCCACCCTAGACTCGACACAAAACATGTAGATCAAAATTGGAAATGGGATAGAAATAGCCTTTTTTAATGCTGACTTATGTATCTACTCGGTTATGAGTTGGGCCCAATCTATATCATAGCCAGTCAAGATGCTGGCAACAAAAAATACCTGCTCCCATGTAAGTGTAGAATCCACCAAGGTTGGCTGAATATGTGTTCTAACAATGGCTGACAAAAATTATGCGGGGAAGCTAAGGGAAACCTTCACGATCCACTCTTGGTGGGTGGTGAGCCAAGTAGGCTCCATACCATGGTCTGCTATATGACCGGCCACCCATCTCAATAGTATGGTCCGATGCTAAGGAACCTTCATAAATAATAAGTTCCTGGCTTGCCCCAATCAGTAATCAAACTTCACTGTAGATCTGGGGGCATGGTAATCAGGACCAAAAAGCAAACGACGGATGATCTCCTCCAAAATATCAACCCCCCGACCTATCACTCATGTCTCATTAATCCTGGGATAAGTAAGAGGTTTCTTCCCCTTAGGAAAATTTTTTCTGATTGGTGGCTATGTACGATACATAGAACCCCCTCATAAAAATTGGGGAGTACTTACCAAGAGACTTTGTCAGCTACATGAGCCCATAACATATCATCGTGTCCTGTTGTCTTGGGACATGACTAAGTACATCTAAAATCAACTAGGGTTCCTCATATATAGAATGGGTGGACTGGCCTCGGTTCTTTAGTTGTATGCCATCTCTAAAAATCTCATCCATGCCCTCGACGTACCACCGGTAAGCATGGGTATCCGGTGCCGATGAAGAAGATTGTACGACGGAGGACTCAATATCTCCTCTATCCTTGGAGCCTTTCTCAGAACTATACTCCACTTCTAATTGCTTTATCTAGACATGCTACTCCACCTTCCACTTTAGACTCGGAAGGAGTATCTACCTGACCCTGCACCCAGCTCAAGCTATGGCTGTTTAGGTATGTGGTACCTTAGTCTCGGGGTCTTGTGAGATATCAAGGATTTCTGTGTAACCAACTCGGCTGAGGGGTCTGCTTATCATTAGTAGGGTCATCCCTGAGCATCCTCCTAAAGGCCTTGATCTTTGAGAGATTTTCTTTTGGGGCCATAGTACCTAAAATGCAGACATCAGCACACCATGGTTAGCCCTAAGAATCAAGAAATAGAATACAAAAAGTTATTTGAATCAGTTGTACAAGTGTTCTATGATAGCCCCTTTAGGAGTCGTAAAGTGCTCTCATAGGTAAGTGCTACAGAATAATATTGGCCACTGGAAAAGTATATGATACCTAGGTATGGCTCGTAAAGTGGTTTACGATCGTAGACTGGGGTTGTATAGATTTCTAGAGAGTAATTAAAGATAGGCCGGGATCTACGAGACCTATTTACGACTTGTAAAGTAATAGATGGTCTGGTCTGATGAATACTCAGAATGTAAAGTTTTTGGAATTTCATATAAGGGGCAATTACAACTTATATATTTCTTTACGGGTTGTAAAAGCCTATCATGAATTAGAAAGTTCAGGGACTTGATATTTTATATCCATCACATGAACCCCGAAAGACATTTCAAACACTAATTATACCAGCATCAAAGCAAGAACATGAGCACCTACATGTTTAGCAAATGACAACCATTACCCATAAAAATTTCACTTATATTCACCCTATCAAAATGATCTAGCACTATATACCCTACAATCTTGACTATCTCAATTTGACACAAACAGTATCATCATTTGATGTTATCAATAACAAATTTATAATAATAAACTATTCAATATCATTCAATCAAATATTGGGGGTGATCCTATAGGAACAACATTTATCAATCCCATAGCTAAATTTACCCAATCTCTGGAATATGGTAAGCAATTCAATCAAAGGCAACCCTATTTTCATATTCATAATTTAAATTCAAGAAGAATTTCATACTTAAACACCATACCTATCACGATAATCACATCAAAAAATTAAGAACAAGGTAAATTTAGAGATTAATATTAACCAAGAAACTTACCAAGAATAATGATTAACTTAAAGGAGAGAGAAGGTGAATGAACACAAAACCCTAGGTGTTGGAAATCTCACTAGAAAATGGTTAATGGTTGCTGAAATTGAGGGGAAAGGAAACTTTAGGTGATTTGAAGTCAATTAGGTTAAAAGTGGGGTTAAAATAATTTGATCCCTCTTTTATACCTTTATTGGGTCGGTTGCTAAAATTATTGGGCTTGGGTTTATGAAACCCTAACTACGAGTCTTAGATGGGTCTCCAGCTTGTAAATTATAGTCTCGTATAGTCGTTAACAGTTAGCAAAATTACAAAACCTTACCTGAGATCTAAGAACATATTCATGACTCATAATTTGATCTATGAGTCATAAAGTTGGCTCGTGGATAGGAGTGTAAATTTTTTCCTACTTACTAGAATATTCTACGAGATGGGGTATAAGTCATAAATCACTCTATGACTCGTAGACCCAGTCGTAGAAACTGGACCTAATGCCTTTTCAGCCAATTTTTTTGACCTAGTCCTGTACCTACATACTCTTTATGAAATACACAATTACCTAATATGCAACATGGAATAACCCCCAAAAAGTGCTCGAAGATATGCCTCGGAAGTGCCTGAATTCATAATTTCGATGTATCTCAAAATCCATGCGTGATATCAAAAATTTCACTTCATATTCTTGATTAGGAGGCAAAATTGAGTGGAGATGGGTTTAACCCTGATTTCAGAGCAACCAAATCGCAATTTCAATTTTCCAAAATGCAAATTACAAAGAGTATTCCGTGAACCTGGCGCGACGCGACAGGGTGTGAAAATGCTGATTTTATTTACTATTTTTTGTATTTTGTCCAAGACATTTGAGTCTTCAGCCTACGTCTTCCCTATATGATAAAATACCTATACTTTGACATATTTTACCTTCATATCATACAAGACATTCCCCAATACTCTCTCAAAAATATAGACTAATATTTCACCCCAAAATTCAAGTCCCAAAACTCATCCAGCTCTTCAGAATTTCACTCAAGCTTTAAGTCTCCATTCCTAATCTTCATTAAGGATTCTCCAAGGTCAAGGTATATAGGTTTCAACTATTGAGTCCTTTCACCCATGGTACCCGAGCTTTCTTTTTACCTAAATAACATGTTTCTAAGATTATTTTACTTATGGGTCTTCTATTATGAACTTGACTATAAACTTTGTTGGGGTTTTGTAAAAGTATGACTGTTTAACCATGTTTTGAGCTATGAATGTTAGATCTATCTTGACATTTGAAGAAGGGTTTTGATGAATGTTAAATAAGGGTATTGCCAAGTATTGGTGGGTGGATTTACATTATGTTTTCTTTTGTGATTTCACTATTAAATTTTATGGTTGTAGACTAGTATTGAACACCCGCCAAGTGTTTAATGAAATATCCAGTTAATGTATCTTGAGTGTTGAAGGCTTAATGCTTGGCATATAAGTTAAGTGACTTTATGATAATGAAATGGTGATATGTATGTGTTGAATTCATGAGATATATCTATTATATTGTGATATAACTATAGCCGATTGAGGGGTAACACCTGAATTACCTTGGACGGGTGTGGTAAGTCATTAACAAATTAAGGGGTTGGTACTTCAATCATATCGAATGGAGGTGGTAAGCCATCCACCAATTAAGGAGTTGATACCTCAATTATCTCTGATGGGGATAGTACGCCATTAACCAATTAAGGGGTTGGTACCTCATTCACCTTGGATGGGTATGGTAAGCCATCAATTAATTGAGCGATTGGTACCTCAATCACTTTCGATGGAGGGCGGCCATGTCCATCATCCAATATAGGGGTTGGTACCTCAATCACTTCTAATAGGTGGTCTACCTTATATTGCAAGAACTAAGTTGCTGGATCTATGACGATGTTGTATCCCTATAAATATAATATGTTCCATACACAAGCATGTTTACTTCAAGTATCATTTATGCATGCCATATTGCTATATGATCATCTATTGCTTATTTATGCATTTTGACTATGTTGCTTATCTATTATTGCATTGCATCCTACATAATTAGTATATTCAAATGTACTAGTGCTTACTTTATGCCAACATGATGTTACCATGTAGGAACCGGAGCCCCACTTGATCATCCTCCTCCTCCACGTGGCTAGTATGATATCTCTCAAAGCAAGTTGGTAAGTCCTCAACTTTGAGGACATACATTTCTTGATTTATGCTATGCATAGACTCTTTTTGCCTTATTGTATGCTTTGACTATTAGTGTAAGCATGGTTGTTTGTCTTAGCCCTAGCTAAGTTCTATCTTTAGAGGTGTTTTTGGACAAGTTATGTAATGATGCTATGAGTCTTATCTCTCTTTGACTCTACGATGTTTCATGATATGAAAGATGTCCCTTAGCCTTGTATCCTCTCTTTACTATCTCTTATTGTTATTTTATTACTTCCGTGATGAAGGATGTGTAATGATATGTTAAGAGGCCTGCGTGGGGTCCTCTCGGGTTCCCTATTTGCTGTGTCACCTCTAGATCCTAGGCATAGGTTATGATAAACTTGGTATTAGAGCACTAGATTGTTAATAGACCTCAGCATCAAACATATCATATTGATTAGAGTCTTATTCATGGGTGTATTGTGCACCACGACTGTGAGTAAGAGATTATGAGACGTTTTAGGAAATGTTTCCCTTCTTCTTAGTCTATACCATGCTATATAAGTAAAGGTAAGGTTTTCCCCCTAACAATTGTTCTTTGCTATGCTAAATCATGCCTAACACAAGAGGAATAAGAGCCCGCACACCCGAGGAACAACTGGCTCATGATGAGCTCCGGGACACTCTCACCTTGCTAGCTCAAGTTATGGTTAATCAAGCCAGCCAAGGTGCCCATGCCTCTCATGCACCAACTCTGGCATCTCAATTGAGAGACATTATGAGGATGAACCCACCAGAGTTCAATGGGTCTAAGATGAATGAGGGCCCTCAAGAGTTTATTGATTGGGTATACAAGGTGTTGTCCATAATAGGTGTGAGGTCGGAAGAGAAGGCAGAGTTGGCGGCTTACCAACTCAAAGGGGTGGCTCAAATATGGCATACTCAATGTAGTAAAGAGAAGGAGAAAAATAATGTGGTTCTGTGGGAGGAGTTTCAGGCGGCTTTCCTCAACCAGTTCTTCCCTCTGAAGCTTAGGGAGGCCGAAATGGTAGAGTTCATGAATTTGAAGCAAGGATCTGTGACTATGAGTGAGTATTCCCTCAAGTTAAACCAATTCTCAAAATATGGTCCACATTTGTTTGCCTACCCAAGGTCTAGAATCAACAAATTTGTGATGGGTGTATCCGACTTGGTGACTGAGGATTGCCAATTTGCTATGTTGATTAACTACATAGATTTTTCCCAATTGATGACTTATGTCGAACAAATAGAGGGGGAAGATAAGGAAAAGAAGGGGTTATGAGGCCAAGAAGACTCATTTTGATGGTAACTTCAAAACTCACAAGAGTGGCCAGCTTCACCAAAGCTAAGGGTCTTCTTATGCTCCTACTGGGATGTTTACCAATGACTACCCAAGGCCCCAAGATGGTAGTGGTGTGATGACTAGACTTGTGTGCCTAAAGTGTGGTAGGGGTCATGGTGGCCTATGCTTGGGGGATACCAATGCTAGTTTTGGTTGTAGGGAAGTCAGCCATAAGATAACTAATTGTCCATGAAATTGCAACAAGGGTAAGGATGTTTGTCCTCAAGCCCAGGGTGCTAATGCAGATCCTTTGGGTAGAGGACGCCAACAAGGTGGTTCCCCAAGGCATAATCGATTCTATACTCTCCATGGGAGGCAAGGGGTTGATTAGGTGCCTAATATCATCATCGGTATGTTAAAAGTCTTTAATTTAATTTTGATATGTATGTATTGATAGACTTGGGTGCCAAAAAGTTTCATGTTATGCCCAAATTGTTTTGTATGTCTTATGAGGTGTCAACTCCTATAGGTATATCTATTATTGCTAGAAAGGTCTATAGAAATTATCCCATTTGCATCTTGCATAAAATATTGCCTTATGATCTTTCTGAGTTGGATATGGTTGATTTTGATGTCATTCTTCAGATGGATTGGGTGCATGCATTTTATGCCTGTATTAATTGTAGAACCCATAGGGTCAAATTCCAACTACCAAATGAACCCATCCTTGAGTGGGAGAGTCATGACATGGTTGTCAAGGGTATGTTTATCTCTTGCATTAAAGCCCAAAAGTTGATCTCTAAGGAGTATCTTTATCATCTTGTGAGGGTTAGGGATGTGGAGTCCAAAATCCTTTCTATAGAGTTGGTTCCGGTGGTTAATGAGTTCCTTGATGTCTTTCCAAATGACCTTCCCAGTGTTCCTCCCAAAAGGGAAATAGATTTTGGTATAGACCTCCTTCCCAAAACTCAACCCATTTTTATTCCCCCTTACTGTATGGCTGTGGCAGAGTTAAAGGAGTTGAAGGAGCAATTGAGTGACTTGTTGGAGAAGGGTTTTATTTTGCCTAGCCAATCACATTGGGGTGAACCAGTGTTGTTTTTGAAGAAGAAGGATGGGTCTCTTAGAATGTGTATTGACTACTGGCAACTTAATAGGGTTGCCGTGAAGAATAGGTACCCTCTCCCAATAATTGATGATTTGTTTGACCAACTTCAAGGGGATTGTCACTTCTCTAAGATTGATCTTCAGTCGGGTATTATCAAGTGACGGTGAGGGAGTGTGACATTCCCAAGACGGCCTTCCAAACTAGGTGTGGGCACTACAAATTTCTGGTTATGTCTTTGGGTTGACCAATGCACAGACTATCTTCATGGATCTTATGAGTAGGGTATTTAAACCCTACCCTAATTTGTTTGTGGTGGTTATCATTGATGACATTTTGATCTATTCTCATAGTGAGGAGGAGCATGTGGCTCATTTGAGGGTAGTGCTACAAAGATTGAGGGAAGAGAAGTTGTATGCTAAATATGAGAAGTATTATTATTTGTTGAAAGAGGTTGCCTTTCTATGTTATGTGGTGTCGGGGGATGGTATTAAAGGTGGACCCTAAAAAGACCTAGTGATTAGAAATTTTCCTAAACTATTGACCCCATCGGACATAAGAAGTTTCTTGGGCTTAGTGGGTTACTATCGGAGGTTTGTGAATGGGTTTTCTTCTACTGCCTTTCCCATGACTAAGTTGACACAAAATAAGGCTAAGTTTGCATGGACCGATAGGTGTGAAAAGAGTTTCCAAAGCTTGAAGGATAAGCTTGTCTCCACTCCTATCTTGACTCTATCGGAAGGGTTAGAAAGGGGCTCATTTCCTACCGGTTAAGACTACTTATAGGGCCAGAGACTATGCTAAATTGTACATTCATAATTTGGTGAGATTGCATAGGTTTCCCTTGTCTATCATATTAGATCGTGGTGCTCCATTCACTTCACACTTTTGGCAGTCCTTACAAAGGGATCTTGGGACCAAGGTAAAGTTTAGTACGTCATTTCACCCTCAAATGGATGACCAGGCTAAAATAACAATCTAAACCCTTAAGGATATGCTTAGGGCTTGTGTTTTAGAGTTTAATGATAGTTCCGTTGATCATCTTCTATTGATTGAATATTCTTATAACAATAGCTATCATTCAAGCATTGGTATGGCTCCTTTTGAGGCCCTTTAAGGTAGACATTGTACATTACCAGTAGGGTGGTTTTAAGTGGGAGAAATAGCTTTTTTGGGTCCAGATATGGTTATGGACGCTATGGAGAAGGTAAGGTTGACTAATGAAAGGTTGAAAATAGCCCAAAGTCGTTAAAAGTCCTATGCCAACGTGAGAAAAAGAAAGCTTGAATTTAAAGTTTGTGATTGGATCTACTTAAAGGTGTCACCCATGAAGGGTGTGATTCATTTTTGTAAGAAGGATAAATTAAGTCAAAGATTTATGGGTCCTTATAAGGTGATACGGAGGATTGGTAAGGTGGCCTATAAGTTGGAATTGCCTAGTGAAATGGATTTGGTTCATCTGGTTTTCCATGTGTCTATGTTGAGGAAGTGTGTGGGTGATCCAAATGCTATCGTCTCGTTAGATGTTGTGGGCGTTGTTGAAGACAACTTGACTTATGAAGAAGTTCCAATAGAGATCTTCGATAGACAGGTGAAGAGGTTGAGGAACACGGATGTTACTTCCATTGAGGTCCTTTGGAGGAATCAACAAGTTGAAAATGCTACATGGGAGGCCGAAGCGGACATTGAAAAATGATATCATTATCTCTTCCATTCAACTCAAGCCTAAGTTACTATCTCTAAGTTTCCTATGTGATTTCGAGTCTTATGTTTCAGCCCCTATGACATTTGCATGCATTCATGTTCATATTGACAAAGTTCATGGTGATTTTGGCACTTATATTGAGATTTCTGAAAATGATATTTAAGTGTATTGTTGCATTATTGTTGGGGCTGATTTCTTCATGATTACTCTTCTTATGTATGTTTCTTTGACATTCAGGGACGAATGTTTCCAAGGGGGAGATATTGAAACAATATCAAAAAGTGCCCAAAAATGTGCCTTAGAAGTGTCCAGAATCGTAATTTTCATATATCTCTAAATTTGTACATGATAGCAAAAATCTGACTTTATATTTTTTATCAGGGGGCAAAGTTGAGTGGAAAATAGGTCTAACCTCAATTTTTGAGCAACCGAATCACAATTTTAATTTTTCAAAATGCAAATTCCAAAGAGTATTCCGTGCCCCTGACGTGATGTGGCCATGCCACGGAGATACTTATTTTGTTAATTGTTTTGTGAGCTCAGTCATATACTTTTAAGTCATGAGCCTAAGTTTTCCTATACGTGAAAATGCCTATACTTTGCCATGTTTTACCTTCATATCATACAAGATATCCCCCAATACTCTCTCAAACAATTACACTAATATTTCACCCCAAATTTCAAGTCCCAAAACTCAACCAACACTTAAAGATTTCACTAAAGCTTCAAGTCTCCATTTCCAATCTTCATCAAGGATTCTCCAAGGTCAAGCTATGTGGGTTTCAACCACGGGTTCTTTTGCCCATGGTGCCTAAGCTTCCTTTTTACCTGAATTACATGTTTCTAAGTTGATTTTACTTATGAGTCTTCTATTATGAGCTTGACTATGAACTATGTCGGGGTTTTGTTAAAGTGTGACTTTTAAAGCATATTTTTAGCTACGATTCTTAGATCTATCTTGAGATTTGATGAAGGGTTTTGATGAATGTTACATGAGGGTATTACCAAGTGCTGGTGGGTGGTTTACATAAAGTTTTCTTGCATGATTTCACTTTTGAATTGCATTTTTTTACACTAGCATTGCACACCCACCAAGTGTTAAATGAAATGTATGGTTAATGTATCATGAGTTGTTGAAGACCTAATGCTTGGCATATGAGTTAAGTGACTTTCTAATGATTAAAGAGTTATATGTATGTTCTGAATTCATGAGATGTATCTATTATGTTGTGAGTTGACGAAAGACAATTGAGAGGTGATGCCTCAATCACCTTGGATGTCGGTAGTAAGCCATCAACAAATTGAGGGGTTGGTACCTCAATCATCTCGGATGGGGGTGGTAAGCCATCAACCAATAGAGGGGTTGGTACCTCAATCATCTCAGATGGGGGTAATAAGCCATCAACTAATTGAGGGGTTGGTATGTCAATCATCTTTGATGGGGGTGGTAAGCCGTTAACTAATTGAGAGGTTGGTACCTTAATCACTTCCGATGGAGGGTGGTCATGTCAATCAACCAATTGAGGGGTTGTTACCTCAATAACTTCTAAGGGGTAATCTACCCTAGATTCCAAGCACAATGTTTCTTGGTCTATGATGTTGGTATATTCCTATACATGTAATATGTTCCATATACAAGCATGTTTACTTCAAGTATCATTCATGTATTCCATATTGTTATGTGATCATCTATTGCTTATTTATGCATTTTGACAATATTGCTTATCTATTGTTGCATTCCATCCTACTGACTTAGTATATCCAAATGTACTTGCGCATACTCTATGCCTACATGATGTTACCATGTAGGAATCGGAGCCCCGATTGATCATCCTCCACCTCTACATGGCTAGTGCGATATCTCCCAAAGCAAGTTGGTGAGTCCTAAACTTTGAGGACATAATTTTCTTGATTTATGCTATGTATAGACTCTCTTCTCCTTATTGTATGCTTTAACTATGAGGATGAGACCGGTTCTTGTCTTGCCCCCCGCTAAGTTCTACATTTAAAGGTGTTGTTGGACAAGTTATGTAAGGATGCTATGAGCCTTGACTCTCTTTGACTCTATGATGTTTAATGATATGAAAGATGTCCCTTAGCCCCATATCCTCTCTTTACTATCTCTTATTATTGTTTAATTGCTTCCGCGACCAAAGATGTATAATAATATATTAAGAGGCTTATTGGTGTCCCTTCTGGTTCCCTATTCACTGTATTACATCTAGGCCATAGGTTTGGGTCGTGATACAACAAACCCAATGTCAAAAATAGCAATAAAAAAAATGAAAACAAGTACCTATGAATCAAAAAATTGAAAGCAAATCTAGAACTATGCAATAACATCAAAATCTTAGGTTGCCTGCCAAGTAGCACCTGATTTATTATCGCAGCACAACTTAGACAAATTTGTTACTAGACTTCACCAATTGCCCAAACTTCACTTTTTAGCTCATCAGGATGCATTATGGACTGACAGATATCGAAGATAATTTCTTCATCATTCAATCTAAACCTGAGTTAACCAGTTTCCATATCCACTAAAACACATTTAGTGGCTAAGATTGGTCTTCCCAAGATAATTAGAACTTCAAAATCAATTTCACAATCAAGGATCACAAAATCTATAGGAAATATAAATTTTTCTACCTTTATCAACACATCATAGAGTATCCCCATAGGTTTCTTCACCCTTTGCACCATGAACAACTGCATGTTAGTTGTAGTAGGGGCACCCAAACCAAGCTTTTTATAGACCATATGAGGCATCAAATTGATACTAGTAACTCAATCACATAGTGCCCTTGCAAACACCATATCACCCATAGTGCAAGGTAGGGTGAAAGCACCTGGATATTAATGCTTTCGAACCAAGGAATTAGTAGTGACAACACTGCAATATTGAAGCTCTTGAGAAATCTCCTAATTCATCGTGCACTTTTTGGTAAAACGATCCTTCATATACTTTGCGTAACCCAACATCTTCTCCAATAGTTCAATAAGAGGAATGCTAATGGATAATTGCTTAAGCATTGAGAGAAAGTGCTCAAACTTGTGTTTCTCCTCCCTCTTTTCGAGTCTTTGAGGGAAAAGAGGAGGAGGTATAGGGATGGACTTATACCTTTGGGGCGCTTGAGCTGTTTTACTTACCCCGTCCTTAGACACAATCATCTCTTTCAATGACTTCCTTATTTGTATCTATCTCCTCGCAAACATCTTCCATATTAACCGACATATGAGGATTAATATTGTTCTTGCCACCGCTAGTAGTAACCTCCATACATTTCTCTTTGTTCTTTTGATTTTGCACTATGTTGCTAGGTAATGTACCCTTCTGACTCTGATTCAATTGAGTTGACACTTGAGTAAATTGATGTTCAAGCTGTTTAATAGCCATAGAATAAGACCCTATCATTTGATTAATACTTGAAATATCTGATTTTATTCCCCTTAGAGTTTCACCTTGTGTCTCAGCCTTCTTCAACAAATGATCAAACATCTACTTAACTCTACAATGCTTGCACATAATGACCATTTCTGAAGCCTTTTCTGCGACCCCAATCTACTTCTGGACCCTTATTCTTATCATAATAACCACCTCACTTATCTCTATCAGCTCCATCTCTACCATAGTTCCAAACTTGGTTTCCTTGATTTTGTCGCCAATAGTCTTGATTGGATCCTTCGGCATTACCTTGAAAATCCACCATCTGAACATTAACAAAATAAGCATCATCCTCACAATATAGATTCTCATACATGGGTGCACGTAAAGGTTAGTGAACTACTACTACATTTACTCTTTCTTGGTTCTACTTTATTACCACATCCATGCTTATGCGAAGCTGAGCAGGCTATTGCATAGTCTCCTCATTAATTTTGGCTTACTCTGACCCAACATTAATAGCATATAAAACCTTTGTGGAAGCTCTATCCCATTGCCCCCACGCACGATTCATCTTGACCACTTGCTCCATGCGCTCTACATTCCTTGCAAATGGTTGATCTAGAAACATAATAATGTCAGCACAAGCCTGACTATTCTCATCTGGGGCACGATTGAAGATCTCTTCCAAGGCATCATCAATTATCTTATGTTTAGGGATGTTCCACATACAATTAGTAAACCACTCTCATGTAATACTAATCAAATCTCTAGGAAGTTGCTCAATGTTGTGGATCTGGTCCTTCAAATTAAGCTTCTTCGATACAGGGAAGTATCACTCCAAAAAGGCCTTCCACAAATCAGCCCAACTATGATCGAACTCTATGAGAGCTAAGATAGCCATAATGCAGCATCTCCTATGAGAGACAATGAGAAGACACAAAGTCCCACAATATCCATGGATAGATTTTTTGTCCACATCACACACTTACAAACAAATGCCATATTGTGCAAGTGGCTATGTGGATTTTCTGATGGTAAGCCAGCAAATAACCCATGGTTTTGCAGTATCTTATGCAACCCACTAGTCATTGTGAACTTTTTGTTTGCTAGTAGTGGTGGCAATACAATAGCTCCCATCATATAGATAGCCATAGGGTTTAACCTATACTGATTCCATCAGTAAGCATTATCATTGGACTCCCAAGGTTATGGAATATTTTGTAAAAGAGATGGGTTCTCATTCATATAATCATCATTATTACCCAAATTCAAAGCCTTATTGGCTAAGTTATTGGCATTTTCTTGGGCCATTCTCCTTATAATTCATTGGATCTCTAGATCAAAATGTGTTAAGGGATTGACTTGACTCCGAGTGTTAGGGATACACTACTAGTATACCCTACAAAGAAACAAAAACAAAACCAAAAACAAAAGTAAAATACAAGGGAACTAAGCATCAACACTTGAATTACAATTACTAGTGGATTCAAATAACTCTAGTTGTACTCGCCGAAAAAGGTGCCAAATTCCTTGATCAAGCCCAAGTTACACCTCTTTTTTAGAGAATAAAGTGGTCGTTATCAAATATAAAACCTAACCTAGGTTAGGGCTGAATCCCATAGGGAATGTATACACTTATGAGAATTCACTAATAAGTAATTCAAGTAAATGAACATCTCAATTCCCTGAAGGAGTGAGGGTTTGAAATAACTGATAATAAAGTAAACTAAACTAACTAGTACTGGAGAAAGTCAACAATAGAGAGCAACTATGGTATTGTGTTCCCCATAATTCACCAACTTTGTATCACTAGATAACCCAATTATCAACTAGAGTATAACATGCTGGATAGTAATTTAAGTTCATTAAGCCCTTTAGTTGAAACAACCACAAAAAGTGCCCGAAACTATTCCTCGAAAATGCCCATATTCGTTATTTCCATATAACTAAAAATCCATTATGACTTCATATTCGTGTTAAGGGGGAAAATTGAGTGGGAGATGGGTCCAAGCCCAATTTTAGAGCAACCATATCAAAATTTCATATTTTTGAAAATTCCTTATCCAGTGTCGATCTGTGCCCCTGGTGGGACGCGGTCCAGTGTTTAATGTTACCAGTTATGACTTGTTTGGTCCAAGGCCTTTGGGCTTGGGCCTAAGCCTTTATTTTGCATAAAAACACCTATACTTAGTCATTTTCCACCTCATCTCATTCAAGACATTCCCCAAAATCCTCTCTAACACTTAGATAAATATCTCACCAAAAATTCAAATGTCCCAATCACATTCCAGATCTATGAATTTCATTCAAGCTTCAAGTTCTTATTCTAATCATCATCAAGGGAAAAGTTGTGGTAGGTGGGTTTCAACCATTGGGTCCTTTCACCATGGTGCCCAACCTTCTTTTTTATATGAATTGCATGTTTTCAAGTTAATTTACTTATGGGTGTTCTTACTATAAACTTGATTATAAATTATGTTGGGGTTTTCATGAAATGTGGACTATTTAAGCATGTTTTGATCTATGAATCTATGTTCTATGATGAGATTTTATGAAGGGTTTAAATGTTACTTGCATGAGGGTGTTACCAAGTACTGGTGGGTTGCTTTACATTATGCTTTCTCACATGATTTCACTCTTGAATTGCACTATTTTGAACTAGTTTTACACAACCACCAAATGTTTGATAAAATGCCCGGGTAAGGGGTTTTGAGTTGTTGAATGTCTATTGCATGGCTTATGAGTTAAGTGGGATTATGACGATGAAACGAATGCATGTATGTGTTGATTTTATGATAAGCATCTATAGGGTTGCAAGTTGAGCACACCTTGTTGAAGGGTGCTATGCCTCAATCACCATGGATGGAAAGGTGTGACTACCATCAACCAAATGAGAGGTTGATAGCCCAATCACCATGGGTTGTAGAGTGTGACAACAATCAACCAATTAAAGAGTTGATACCTGAATTGCCTCTCAAAGGGGGGTGGTAGGCATTGGAATTCATAATGATGGTCTCTTACTACACATATAATATATTCTATATAAGCATATTTAATTCAAGAATCTTTCATGCATGCCATATTGTTATATACTCATCCATTGCCTAATTATGTATTTTGACTATGTTACTTATCTCTTGTTACATTGCATCCTATATATGTAGTACATTCAAACATACTAACACATACTCCATGCCTGCATGATGTTACCATATATGAACCGGAGCACCACTTGATCATCGTCCTTCTCCACGTCTCTAGTACCATCTCTTGTAGCAAGCTTGGTGAGTTCTCAACTTCGAGGACAATAGCTATTGATCCTATGTTATGTAAAGACATGTTTTTATTGTTTAGATGCTTATAACTATGAAGGTGAGCTTGAAAAGTTATCTTGGCCACCGCCCAATCTATGCTAGAGGTGTTTTTGGACAATTTATGTATTTATGCTTTGACCTTTGTATCCTTTGATGATTTACGCTATGAAAGACTTCCTTAGTCCCTTTATCCGTATTTCTATTCTTTTATTGTTGTTTAATTGCTTCCACCACCAAGGATGTGTAAGTGATATGTTAAAAGGCTTGTTTGGGATCCCTTTGGGTTCTCATTCACCATGTCATGTCTAAGCCTTAGGCTTGGGCCGTGACATTGGTCAAAGGTGATAGGCGAATTTCACTATGTGAGTTAGCCCATCTCCATTATCTGCACTACTAACCATTACCTATTAGTCACAGTCAACTCGCCTAGGTTAACTTTGTTAGATCTTTATGGTTCCCATAACCCTAGTTGTGGATTTGGCTAATCATGCTATGGGTGGATGAAGAAATTATGAATTGAGAAAACATAATTAGACACTTACCCAATTGAATTGATAATAAAGAAAATCCAAAATTTATTAAAAATCACAAGATTTAAAGATCAAATTAGTTCACAACTGTATTCTCTCAATTTTCTTTATAAGTATTGTATTATAACCATAATTACAATAATACTGTCGGCTCTCTCTGAATAATGGCCTAAATATTCTCTTTATAGTAATTATAATTAAATCTTACATAAAATAGAAAAACTGGTCGATGGACTCTATGAAAGGTATTTATGACTCATAATATGATTTACGAGTCGTAATTGGGGTCTTATAATCAGCTTCTGGAATCTTACACTTCTCTTCAATGAACCATCTTCATGACTCACAAACTGATTTTCGACTCGTAGACTTCAACTGCTTCAAGTTATCCCTTTCTAGAAATCTTTACAACACCTATTTATACAACTCATAGAATGCTCTATGACTTATATAGCGGTCTCATATAGCTTATCATCAAATATTATCCGTCTTTGTAATTTGTCACAAAAAAAACTTTATGATTCGTTGAATCCCCTATGACTCTTAGAATAATCTATGACTCGTAGATGGTCACATAAATCACCAAAAACTAGAAAACTCTACAATTTTGCACCAAGTCATAACCAACCTGCTGTCCTGCAAAACTAAACAGAAAAATATAGAAAAACCATAAATGTCACATTGAGAGCACACAAAATCCATTGGTTTGAGCATTAAAAGTATTGTATTTTGATAGTACATTAGTAATATAGGTTGAGGGGGCTTTGGTATGATATTATGGGAAAATAGTGACTAAAGGCCCTCCTTGACACTGTGTTTTTCTACACACCCTACCAAATCTGTTATTTTTTCCTTATTTCTCCCTTTTTCCTATTTCAAGCTTTTCTGGGTGCTTTCTTTTCATTTATTAGCTTTTTGCCTTGATTTTGCACTTCATTTTGCTTTTTAACTTACAACTAAGGAATCACTTATTTCTCTTGCACCCAGTACATGAATTTTTGATTTTCTCTATATCACTAACTCACCCCCTTATTGTTTTTTTCTATTTCACGCCTACACTCGCCATCCTCAACTTAGGCTTTTAGCATGTGTTGAGGTGCATAATATGCGTCCTATGAACCAAGGCTACTTTTTATATCCACCTTCAACTTACAGTTTTTGCCTCAGTCAGGGTGTGCAATGTTCAAGGAAGAACCAAGGCCAATTTTAGGATTTTATAACTAATAAGGCTAGGTTAATCAGTTGTTTTCAAAGAATAAGTGCATTTTAGGCTCAAACATTAGAAAGAAGGGATTATATCAGTTTTGGATAGTCATTTTAGGATAAGTGAAATATCAAGAACAATGGTCTAAGATCCTTTCCTAATCCTATTAATCTATAATCTAACTTGGATAACAGGACAAGTTTTGAATTGGAACAAAATACATGAATCTAGGAAATTATGCTCATAGTCACATGGCACTGCATGCATTATTGACTAAAGACTCTCAGATCATGCTTTCTAGGTCAATATACACTCACTTATCATAACAAACATTGTTATACACCTAAACATGTATGGTTGTATCTAACTACTAGTCAAATTTTTTAGTGGGTATCATTTTTCAAATAGAAAACAAAAACATGTCATATGCCACAAGTATTGGTACTATATGCTACATGTCACGACCCAAGCCTAGGGTCTGGATGTAACACGGTGAATGGGGAATCCGTAGGGACCCCAATCAAGCCTCTTTACTTGTAATAACACATCCTTGGGGGTGAAAGCATACAAAAGACATATATATTAAAACAAGGGCAATGGGGCTAAGGAAAAACATGCCAAAATAACAACGTTACCAAAACAAGGAGTCACAACTCATATCGTAAATACACCACTTGTCCAACATACACCTCTAAATACATAGATAAAGCAAGGGCCAAGATAGAGCTACTAAACATAATTAGACACTTACCCAATTGTCCAACATACACCTCTAAATACATAGATAAAGCAAGGGCCAAGATAGAGCTACTGATCTCACCCTCATAGTCAATAAAACATAAGATAGTGTCTTAATATGTACATAATAGCAATATAGACTAAGGTCCCCGAAATGGAGGACTCACCAACAAGCTTGGAATAGCACCGTCTAGCCACGTGGGGGAGGAGGATCAACTCAGGAATAGGTTCTTACATGGTGATATCATGTTGGAAAGACTATGCGTTAGTACGTTTGAATGTACTAAATATGTGGGATGCAATGTAACAAGGAATAGGCATCATAATCAAAATGTGTAACAATAGACAATAGGTATAATATAGCACTATGGCATGTATGATCAATGCTAAAGTAAAACATGCTTAAGTAAATCATACTCATATAAATTATTATATGTGAAGAAGCGATCAAACTAACTTTCCAACCTTGGTTGGTTGATGATGGTCACACCCCAATCATCCTAGGTGGCGAGGTATAAAGCCCTCACATGGTTAATGTTTGGTTGGTTGATGATGGTCACACCCCAATCATCCTAGGTGGCGAGGTATAAACCCCTCACATGGTTAATGTTGGTCACACCCCAATCATCCTAAGTGGTGAAGTATAAATCCCTTACATAGTTGATGTTGGTCACACCCCAATCATCCTCGGTGGTGAAGTATAAACCCCTCACTTGGTTGATGAGTGCAAACCCCCAACTCGGTTGACGATAGTCACACCCGAATCATCCTAGGTGGTGAAGCACTAACCCCTCAAATGGTTGATGAGTATAAACCCCCAACTAGGTTGAGTATGGTCCAATGCAACACTTTATACAGAATTTATCATGTACATAAGATCATTCCATCATTATAACATCATTCATATCATATATTATGCTTTGGATCTTCGTTCCTCAAGAAATCATAACCGGACATCTTATCAAACACTTGGTGGGTGTACAATGGGGGTATAAGACCATGAAAATTAGGGATTAAATCATGCAAGAAAATCTATTGTAAAATCATCAATGAACACCTTGTAATTCCCCCACAACATTCACATCAAAACCCCTCATCAAAACTTAAAATAGATCCAAGATATATGGCTCACATCATAGCAAAATAGTCAACTTTACATAGTTCATAGACATGCTCATACTAGTAGACCCATTTGTAAACTCAACTTTAAATAATGAAATTAAGGGAAAAAAAAGCTTGGGTATCTTGGGTGAAAGGAACCCATGAAAGAAACTCACATACCTTAGGTCTAGAATTGTTTGGAATTGAAATTAGGAAGAGTGGAGGCTTGGAAATGATCTTGGAATCCAATCTTGTTCCTGGGTTTCCTTGACATTGAATTGGGGCAAGATGGAGGCTCTTGAGAGAATTTATGAGTGTGAGTGAGATGAGAGTAGTGAAATTGCATCCTTAAGATTAGAGTTTAGGTCTTCTAGGAAGGTTAAGATAGCCTAAAAAGTCAAAAAGGGTCATTAGGATAATTAGCATTTATGAAAAGGCCATTAGTAAACGAATGGAAAAATTTGCAAAGTGTCATCTCACTGGAGACTTCACTGGCCATGTGGCACTCCATGGGTCATGTGGAGTGCCCGTGTGAAGTGTCTTAATGAAAAAAATGGATGTTGGGAAACTTGGCAAGATTGACGTCTCATCACTTTGACGCACCGCTTCACGGACCATGTGGCGTTACACGGACCGTGTACTGCTCCGTCCCACCTCACTTAGACAAACAAATATTGCTAGCCACTACACATCCAAGTGCCATGGGCCATCCCATTCTACACGGCCTGTAAATAGTGCCCGTGGCCCTACCCTTAGCCACATTCTCCCCAATTTCCAACTAGCTCCCTTTGGCATACCTTGTGGCTATCCCCACCTTCAGTGGTTAGCCAAACGGCCTGTACCACTAGTCATGCCACCTTCCTTTGTGTGAAAAATGGCCTTTTACAATGCCAACTACCCCAAATAGCCCGTCAAAGGCCACACTGGCCGTCAAACAGTCTGTGTGACAACACTGCACGGGAGGGCCTCACAAAAACGATCATAACTCCTTTATCCGACCTTGGAATAAGGTGAAACCAAGTGTGTTGTGAAGCTAACTCAAATGGATTCCATTTGACATGTCGTGGGTAACCTAGTTCCAAATGTCGTAAGATTTATGCTAGTTTTAAGTTGATCCTTTTATGAAACAACACCCAAAACTCAACTTGGAGATAAGTCTTGAACTCGTCTAGGTACTAGGATTCTCCCATGAATCTAGTACACCCGCAACCTTACAAATAAGGCTTGAACATGGATATACAAGAGCATAAAGTTATGGAGTGTCACACTACAAATAATATCTCAATATCCTAAATGTGCCAGTTCAACAGAAAGTAAATACCCACAAGGAAAAAGAACATAGGCAAAAACCCTAGGATAAAAAATTGGGGTATTTGTGGACCTAAGCTACTCAGACTTCACTACAGCCCATTACTATCTACACCCTATCGAAAAAGATATGTATTGTCTCCAATTCACAAAAACAAAACAAAATAACACATAAAGGGTCAAAAAGCATACTTAGGAGCCTAAGCGCTAGTCTCCACATTGGTTTGCCTCCCAAGCAGTGCCTAATTTATTTTCGTGGCATGACTTGGACAAATTGGTTACTCAGACCTCACCATTTGCCCTAATTTCACTATGCAAGTCATCTAAATGCTTCATGGATTGACAAATATTGAAGAAAACCTCTTCAACATTCAATCTAAATCTAAGTTGATTGACTTCCATATCCAGTAATGCTCTACTAGTGGCTAGGAATGGTGTTCCTAAGATGATTAGGACGTCAAAGTCAACTTAACAATCTAGGATCTCAAAGTATACAGGGAATATAAACTTTTCAACTTTGACCAACACATCATATTGTATCTCCACAGGCATCTTTAACATGCAATCTGCCATCAATAATCGCATACTAGTTAGGGTAGGGGCTCTCAATCCAAGCTTCTTGTAGACTGCAAGGGGTATCAGATTCATGCTGGCACCTAGATCACATAGTGTCTTTGCTAACTCTACATCTTTAATGGTATAGATTATGGTGAAACCACCTAGATCTTCTATCTTTTAAACCAAGGACCTTGTAGTAATAGCACTGCAATGTTGAAGCTCTTGGGAGTACTCCTAACTCACAATGTACTTTTTGGTGACCAAGTCCTTCGTGTATTTAGAATACCCTTACATCTTCTACAATACCTCAATAAGGGGGACGTTGATGGTGAGCTACTTCAACATGGAGACAAAGTGCTTGAATTTTCCTTCCTCCTCCCTCTTTTTGATTCTTTGAGGGAAGGAAGGAGGAGGTCCGGGAATGGGCATCGACCTCTATGGCGCATCAGCTGCTTTACATACTCCATCCTTGCCACAATCATCTCCTTCATCTGCATCCTTGGCCGCACCTATATCCTCTCAAAATCTTTTGTATCAACTAGGATTGGAGCATCAATTATGCTCTTACCACCTCGAATAGTAACCACCATACCCCTCTAAAGATGATTAAGCTGAGTCAACACTTGACCAAACTATTGCTCTAGCTATTTGATAGCCACGGAATTAGACTATATTTTTTTATTAATACTTGAAATCTCTGATTTTATGTCCCTTAGAGTCTCATCTAGTGTCTCAGTCTTCTTCAACAGGCGATCAAACTTCTCCTCAATTCTGGACCTACTTGCACCTGCATTGTGGTTATGTGATAACATATAAAGACTATTTTCTGAAGCTTTCTCTGCGACCCTAATCTACATCTAGACCCCTGTTCCTATCATAATAACCTCCGAGGTTGTCTCTGTAAAATCCATCTCTATCGAAATTCCAACCTTGGTTTCTTTGACCTTGGTGCCAACAATCCTGATTGGACCATAAGGTTTGTCCACAAACCCCCTGTATGATCATCAACAAAATATGTATCCTCATCATAATATGGTTTCTCATAGATGGGTGCACCAGTTTATTGATGAACCACTATTCAATCTCTCTTGGCTATAATTTATCATCGCCTCCATGCCTGTGCAAATCTATTGTATGATCTCTTCACTAATTCTGGCTTTCTTTGGACATACATTGACAACACATGAAATATTAATGGATACTTTACCTCACTACCCCGATGCATTATTTGTCTTAACCACTCTTTCCATTCCAACTGCAATCCTTGCAAATGGTTGATCCAAAGACATGCCCCCCATGATAATGATGACTAGGGACGCTCCTCAAACATTTTATGAACCTCTCCAGAGTAGTGCTTATCGAATCACCAAGAAGTTACTCGAAGTTGTTGATCTAGTCCTTCAATTTGAGCTTCTTCAATCTAGGGAAGTACCACTCCATAAAGGCCTTCTGCAAGTCTTCCCAACTAATGATAAAAATCTGGGTGACATCAAATAGCCACAATGCAACATTGACCGTAAAAGACAATGGGATGACACGAACTCCCACAACATCTATAGAAAAATTTTATGTTCCCATCACACTCATATAGATGAATGCAATATTGTGTAGGTGGCAATAAGGATCCTCCGATGGTAAACCTTCAAATAGCCCACGGTTCTACAAGGATCTAAAGTAACCCACTCGTGACTGTGAACTTTGTATCTACCTATAATTATGGAAACACAATAGCTCCAATCACATACATAACCATAGTATTCAACCTTTACTAATCCCACTAGTAAGCATTGGCATTGAAATCCTGAGGCAGTGGAGGAATGTCCTCCAAAGGAGGTTGATTCTCATTCTCAGCATCCATGTTATTATTCCTGTTCAGAGCTTCATTAGTTGTGTTGTTAGTGTTGTCTTAGGCCATTCTTCTTAATGTACTGTAGATCTCTGGATCAAACCGAGTTTTGAGCATACACTACACCTGCACCCTAAAAAAGAACAAAAATATTAAACAAAAGTAAAATAATAAAACTAAGGTTTAACACTCAAATTACTAATGAATTCATTAAGTCTGGCAGTATTCCCCATCAACGGCGCCAAACTCTTGATGTTGCCCAAGTTAGACCTTCTTTTTAGAGGATAAACTAGTCGTTGTCAAGATATTTAACCCATCAAAGTTATGGTCGAATCCATAGAGAATACATAGACTAAAGAGAATTCACCAATATGCAATCTGAATAATTAACCAACTTAATTTCCCAAGGGGGGGTTTGCAATAATCAATGAGAAAATAAACTAACAAACTATCACAAGAGAGAAGTCAATAAAAGAGAGAAACTAGTGTGTTGTGTTCCCCTACTCAGTATCACTAGATAACCTAATTATTTTCTAATGTATAGTATGCAGGACGGTAATTTATGTTCCACAAGCCCTTTGGTCAAAGGGGAGAGATGAAATTCACTATGTGACTTGGCCCATCTCCATAGTGTGCATTACTAACCATTACCTAATAGTCCCAGTACAACCTTCCCTTGGCCCAGTTAGTTGATTAGATGAGAACACATCAATTGAATCTTGTTCATTAATCTCTTTTCCTATTCATTACTACCTTGGCCCAGTTAGTAACTCTAGGTGGGTTGTAATGCTGGCCACAACAAGCAAATATGCATAGCATGTCCAATAACTTCTTCTACTATATAGATAAGAGCGGGGGAAAAGACAAAGTAACCGGTTTCACCCTCATAGTTAGAATAAACAATAAAGATTAATGTCTCAATACATAATAGAAGAAACATAGACTACGTCCCCAAAGTGGAGGACTGGTGCCCTAGCTTAAATAGCACCAAACTAGCCACGTGGAGGAGGATGATCAATTTGCGCACCAATTCCTACATGGTAACATCATGTAGGCATAGAGTATGCATTAGTACATTGAGAGACCAAGATAGCTATTCAAGGTATAAACCCCATAGAGGTTGATGGTAATCACACCTTACCAACACGGTGATGATGTATAAACCCCTCGCATAGTTGATCACTATAAACCCTCAACATGGTTACCTGGGCTCTTGTCCCCCCGGATCAAGTATGGTCTAATGCAACACTTTATATAGAGTATATCATATACATAAGATAATTTCATCTTCATATAGTCAATCATATCATATCTCATGCTTTGGACCTTTAACACCTCAAGAAACCACATTCGGACATTTTATCAAACACTTAGAGCGTGTGTAATGCTAGTATAAAACCATAAAATATTGAGATTAAATCATGCAAGAAAATCCATTGTAAAACCATCAATCAATATCTTGCAACACCCTCAAGCAACATACATCAAAACACCTTCTCAAATCTTACAATAGATCAAAGTTTTATAGCTCAAAACATAGCAAAACAGTCACAACTTTACATAGCTTTAACATATTGTGTAGTGAATTTCATAATTTGCAAGACCCATTTGTAAATCAACTTTAAATCATACAATTTGGGTAAAAAGGAGGCTTGGATATCATGGGAGAGAGGAACCCATGAAAGAAACCCATATACCTTGGCTTAGAGATGAACTTAGTGAAGATTGGAGGTAGAGACTTGAAACTTTAAAGAAGAACTTTGAAGGAGAACCTTATCTTGGGATGAGGGTTTGTGACTTGAATCTTGATAGAAATATAAGACTAAGGGTTTGAGTGAGTATTGGGGAATGTTTAAGATGATATGAGGGTGAAATAAGAATAAGTATCGGTAAAAACATAGTTAGAAACACTTAGGCCAAAGACCCCAAAGCTTTGGACTGAGATAGAAATCACTGGAAGCAAAATACACAGGTTCGCGATGCAGACCTATCGAAGATAGTATCTAGAAATTAAAATTTTGGAAATTTGAAATTGTGATTCAATTGCTCTAAAATCAGGGTTAGACCCTTTTCCTCCTAATTTGGACCCCCTGAACAAGAATATGAAGTCATATTTTTGAAATAACAAATGGATTTTGAGATATATGAAAATTAAAATTTTGGAAATTTGAAATTGTGATTCAATTGCTCTAAAATCAGGGTTAGACCCTTTTCCTCCTAATTTGGACCCCCTGAACAAGAATATGAAGTCATATTTTTGAAATAACAAATGGATTTTGAGATATATGAAAATTAAAATTTTGGGCATTTAAAGACACGTTTTCCAGTCTTTTTTGGGGTCGTTACAATATCTCCCCCATGGGAACATTCTTTCTTGAATGTAAAAGAGATTTACAAGACAAGAGTGATCATCAACGAATCAGCCCCAATAAGAATGCAACATAAATGTAAAACACCATTTTCAAAATCTCAATCATAAGTGTAAAATCATCATAAACTTGCCAATTTAACCATGAATGCATATGAATGACATAGGGGCAGAAACATAAGACTTGGAACCACATTAAGAACTTAGTCATTATCTTAGGCTTGATTATAGTGAGTGGGGTACGAATATCCTTAAGACCACTTTGGCTTCATTGGAGACACCTTTTACTTGATGATCCTTTCAAGAGGGCCTTAATAAACACCGGATCCTCATTAATCAACTTCTCCATTCATCTATCCAACACCTCCACCGAGACCTCCTTCCAAGTCAACTCATCCTCCACATCACCCACAATTTCAAAGAGTTCTATAGCACTGGAGTTACCAACATATCCCCTCAACCTAGAAGCATGAAAAACAGGATAAACCATACCCCTACCATAGGCAATTCCCAAACATATGCAACCTTACTAACCTCCGTTTACACTCTATAAGGACTCATAATCCTCTACTCAATTGTAAACCTTAAATACACCTAATCCACTTGGTACCGTGACCACTATGTCCCCCTTGGGAGACATCTCCACTCTATCACCTTCTCACCTAAAACTTTCATCTCTAATAAAGAGGAATCAAGGCCTTACCTAATCTAGACCCCTTAACCCAAGAAGATTTAGAACCATCAAGAATACTATACTACCATTCTCAACTTCCCTCAACGTAACTTTCAACCTAACCAACCAATGGGCCCCACTAGTCTCCTTTTTGCCAACATTATCCACATATGCTAGGCTACCCATAGGCACCCTACTTAGTACATCAACCACAACATTAGCCTTACCGGGGAAAAATGCACACTCATATCATAATTCTTAAGAAGTTCTAACCACCTTCTTGTTACCCACAATTCACACTTATCATATTTAGTAAACAACCTCTCACCCTCCAAGACTTGCAACACTACCCCTGAATGATTCACAAGCTCTAAGCAAATCAATAGCTCATCAGTAGAGACCACTATATACTTAGCAAGGTAGGATTTTAAGACCCTATTCATGAAACCAATAGATATAACCGGTGCACAAACCCACCAAATAACTCCACCAACAACCAAAATGCTCATTCCTAGTTCAATAGGACACTTAGGGATATCACCTACCCCCCTCCATACTTAAGAACAAAATACAACCCTCAAGTCAACCTTAGGAAAGGGACTACCCCATTGTAGTTGATCAAATAGATTGACCATCCTTAATAATCATAATTACAACCTTAGGGGTTCTACACCTATAGAAAACATTCTATGCAAGTAGCCCAAACTACTACAAGACCTCTAAGCCATCAAGCTAAGTTCAACCTAGATCACAAGACAAGGCTCTATGCAACAAGGACATAGGGCAACGCTTATAGGCCCCCTTCTCTCAATCCATCGGTTAAGTCATCGTCCCACAAGAATACTTATAACATACACATACAAACTCTCAAAGATGCAATAGTCATTGTTTTTCTTTCCCAATAATTTCAATGTACAATTGGGCTTAAAAGCCAAGCACCATTCATAATAATTCATGCTTAGGCTCAAATTGGAAAATCATAATTTCATAGTCATAATACTTATGGATAGGAATAGCCCATTCATATACCGAAATGGTGCAAACACCAAAAATGCTTAAGGGTCAAAATCAAAGACATATATGCGATCACAACATTGTCATAACCAACCATTTATCAAATCATACCATAAAATAAAATTGGGCTTACCCATAACATAATTTTAAAAATAATTCATGTACATGAATGCATATGCTATGAACAATGAGGAAATCACAAGGGTAATTAAAACTCCATCTAAAAATCAATATTTATTATTTGAAGTTGAAGTGAAAACATAATTAATTCCATATTTAAATCCATAGTGTAATCTCTCATGCATTAATAATTCAAAAACAGAACATGCATACTTATAACTTCATAGACCAAAAGTAAATCCTCATGTAATGATTTAAATCACATTAAAATCATCAACTAAACACTACCCATGAATCAATAGAATTTTAGGAATCATAATATTCAAATCCCAAATTACAATAAGTAAAATTCATGTAGGTTTTCTTGAAAATAAATTTTTGAAAAGGGCTTAAC
>DF357789.1:27937-40163 GCA_000787875.1 Solanum virginianum
TATGTATAGGTAAGTCATACACATAAATCCTACTAGCACCAAGGAATAACACAAGAAATTTCAACTCCAAGAACTATCAAATCACCTCACTCAACACGTCAGTCACCATATTGGCCTTACTTAGGGTCAACTAAGTCATGGGGGAAACAATGGAAGAGAGCTTATTCACAAACTCTGATAATAGCTCACTAAACCCAAGAAGCTCTTATTCCAAGAAAGTGAAGGTCTAGGCTAATCTCTAATCACCTTCGTCTTTCTAGGGTTCACCTTAATACTATCACTCAGCATTACACAACCTAGGAAGGTAACCTCTTACCACCAAAACCCCCATTCCTCCTATTTAACATCCAACCTTCTTCCTTAAACTTTGTAGTACTACCTTCAAATGACTCACATGCACTAACTCATTAGGAAACAAACCATTGTATCATCACAAAAACCATCATAAACCTATTAGAATAGGGAATAAAGATCTTACTCATGAGACTTATAGGCATAACCGGTGTACTAGTCAAACCAAAGACACTACCCCATCTTCAAACATCGAAAAGGGACATTCAAGGCCTCATATACCACTAATGACAATTTTATGAACAAATAACTTAGGTTCAGCACCTCCAATTCTCACAAGTTGATAAATGTAACCCCTTGGAGATTAATTATGTCTTAAGACATGAAATAGACCTACCTCCCTTGCTACCATTTGAAAACCTCCCACTCAAAGATGGGCTCATTAGGGAGTCAGAATCTAACTCTACAGGTCCTACCACCTATAAAGATACAATATAAATGCGACCATTCCTTCCGTACAATGACCTCAAAATCCACAATGCCTACTCCAACAAGCCATAAAGGAAGGCCTAATGCAATACAAACCTAAACCATCACCTATTAACCTTCTAGCAACAATATACCCAACAAAATGATAGATACAAAAGGTACACACAACAACTTGGGCACATAAGAAGCCCCACAATCAACCAAGAAGAATAGAGAAAAAATAGTTGCACACAGGGCTTAACAATGCATGCATATCAAAGCCATGGAAACTTCAACTTATCGGTAATAGCATCGAGCACCTTATCCCCTCCTTAAGGCACTTGATCAACAAAGCCACCATGGTCCAAAGATCGACCACCCTTGCACCCCTGGGAATAAATGGACAATCCACAAGCTTGTGACCCACCTTACCATATCCAAAGCAAGAACTAGTGTTTCTCCAACACGGGCCACCATGGTTGTTACCATACCTTTGACACTTAGGATTAGTCATCCCACCATCACCTCATTTATCCTTATAGAGTTTGCAAGTACAATACTTCTTCTTATGTCCCTCCTCGCCATAATGGAAACAAGCAAAAGAGTCTTTCAAGCATGGGCCTCTATGAACCCCTCTACAATTTGGACACACACCATTAGGGGCCACACCACCAATTCCTTTACATTTGAGACTTTGGAAGTTACCAACATTATGGGCCTTTCTGGCCTCACTATGTCCCCTCTCACCACATGAAGTCTGGGGAGTACCCACTTGTTGACCAAGGTGAGTTGCCAATTTTGTCGCCGCTTTGGCCATCTTCCATAGAGCATTGTAAATCTCCTCATTCATCATAGCATCATCCTGAGTAGCTTGAGACATATCCTGTAATGTAACGATTAGGGGCTAACAATAAGCCCTAGGGGACCTAACTCCATCATATGATACAGATCGTGAAGAAGCGAAAGATTTCCTAGAACTTCTCATAGCCTCCTACTCATAGTTGTGGTGCACATCACAACCATGAATAATACTTTAATCAACATGGTGTGTTAGACTACGAGGATCTATCAATATAGTACCCTGATTCCATATTTGTCACATCCCAAGCCTAGGGCCTAGATGTGACATGGCGCAAAGGGAACCCAAGCAAGCCGCTTAGAGCATCATTACATATTCTTGGTCGCAAAAACACTAATCAAGCATCAACAGAGAAACTAATAGGGAAATTGGGGCTAAAGGAAAGCACTTCCATATCATCATAATCAAGAGACAAGATGCAACTCGTTTCATAGATACATAACAAGTCCAACAACCACCTCAACTACATATATAAAAGGGGGGCAACAGAAAATAATCGGGATCACCCTCATAGTAAAAAACAATAAAGATGAATATCTCAATATATAATAGAAGAAACATAGACTAGGTCCCTAAAGTGCAGGACTCACCAACTAGCTTGAATAGCACCAAACTAGCCATGCGGAGGAGGATGATCAACTTGGGCACCAGTTCTTACATGGTGACATCATGTATGCATAGTATGTATAGGTACATTTGAATGTACTAAGTATGTATGATGCAATGCAATAATAGATAGGAATCATAACGAAAATGCATAACATTAAGCAATAGGTATAATATACAATACGACATATTTGATCAATGTTTAAGTAAAACATGCTTAAATAACTCATGATCATATAGGATATCATATGTGTCGAAGAGACCAAGCTAGCTATTCAAGGTGTAAAACCCTTGGTGGTTATATGGTATAAACCTCTCACATGGTTGATAGTAATCACATCTTACCAACACGGTGACAATATAACCCTAGCATGGTTGATGAATATAAAACCCAAAATGGTTACCCAAGCTCTTGTCCTCCTCAGATTGGGTATGGTCTAATGTAATACTTTATATAGAGTATATCATATACATAAGCTCATTTTATCATCATTTAGTCAATCATATCATATGTCGTGCTTTAGATCTTCAACACCTCAAGAAACCATATCCAGATATTTTATCAAACACTTAGAGGGTGTAATTCTAGTATAAAATCATGAAATCAATCAAGGAAATTCATTATAAAACCATCAATCAATACCTTGTAAAACTCTCAAGCAACATATATCAAAACCCCTTCTCCAATCATACAATAGATCAAAGATTTATAGCTCAAAACATAGCAATACAGTCACAACTGTACATTGCTTTAACATAGTATGCAGCAAATCATAATATGTAAGACTCATTTGTAAATCAACTTTAAAACTTGCAATTTGATTAAAAAGGAGGTTTGGGTATCTTGGGTGAGAGGAACCCATAAAAGAAACCCACATACATTGTCTTAGAGATGAACTTGGTAAAGATTGGACATGGAGACTTGATGCTTTAAGAAAGAACCTTGAAGGAGCACCTTAGCTTGGGATGAGGATTTGGGAATTAAATTTTGTGAGAAATATAAGACTAAGGGTTTAAGTGAGTATTGAGGAATGTTTAGGATGATATGAGGGTGAAATATGGCTAAGTATAGGTAAAAACATAGTTTGGAACACATAGACCAAACACCCTAAAGCCTTGGATCGAGATAGAAATCACTGGCAGCAAAATACACAGGTCTGCAATGCGAACCCATCGCGAATCATCTCTGGAAATTAAAATTTTGAAAATCTGAAACGGTGATTTGATTTCTCTAAAATTAAGGTTAGACCCTTCATCACCTAATTTTGATGCCCTAAACAAGAATACGGAGTCAGATTTTCAAAATAACAAATGAATTTTGAGATATATAAAAATTAAAATTCCAGGCATTTCGAGGCACATTTTCGGGCACTTTTTGGGGTTGTTATAAAAAGCTATGTTATACTATTGGTAGTTATTACATACAAGTTCTCTAAATACCCAATTTATGGTCTATCTATTATTATTTTAGTTAGGTAGTTGTAATGTGTAGTTCGAGAGATAGATGATATGATTGGGGGATCCAAATCCGAATAGGCTAGGGTGAGATTGACTAGTTCTATGCTTTGAGACATATATAGTGCAACCCATGTTTAATGCCTCTGATGGACAAGTCTAAGTGTCTGAGACCCCGAGTGATGTGCCTCAAGGTCTAAGTCTATAGTGGTGATTTCTGATTGTTAGAGATTCGGGTGGCAATTCTTTAGGGGTTCTGAGCACTTGTGATCACTTTGGGTTTGAGTCCCATTATGTACATGTTAAAGCTAGGCCTTATGATATATATTCTAAGTAGAGACATCTTTTATTGTGCTAGGAGGCTTCTTTCTTTCATGTGAGATACGTCCCACCATTTTGCATGTTTATTTTTTTATTGAGTGCCACATTTTGGCAAAGGTTAGAGACCCTGTTGAAATATGATTGTTAGGGGAGGAGGCCCAATCGTTTACCCATGGATCCGCATACTTATACATACCTCAATTATTTATGGGTGTACCCTATGGGCATATGGGGAATCATGAGGCATCTGGGCTGAGACTTAATGGCCTTAAACCCATATACAGGTTGACTTTGATCGTGTTTTGTTGAGACTTGGTTTTGTTGTTATTCTATTGAGTTATGTGGTGATATTGATAGTTTGATTCTATATAGGTGTACCTTCTGGGCTTATGGTTGTGTAGTTGGCATATAGGCGGAGACATTAGGGCCTTGTGCCCACGTACAATATTATGTATTAGTTCAAAAATAGTTATAGTATGGGCCTACTCAGTTTTCGTCGATTGGTATCATTGAACTTTAGCTGGGTCAGTTCAACTAGAGGTATGGGATTTATTTATGAGAATGTTAGTTATTATTTCACTTAGTTTGCTTATTATTCCTATTGGGTGCCTTATTCTTGTATTTTATATTTTTTGCTTTATATGCATTTCAATGTGCACTTCTATATATTGTAGCATTGTACAATTGACTTCTAAGTTCTTGTCATGACCCAAGCCTAGGTCCTAGACATGACCGGTGAATAGGGAACCCAAAGGAACCCCAAACAAGCCTCATAGCATATTGGTACTCATCCCTACTTTCTACATCTTCCCATGGCGCAGGTCAAAGTTCAAGTTCTAGGCACAGATTATGAGGGATTATGGAGTACATAAGAGACTCCTTTTAGGTGAGCATTGATAACTTTGGTTTGATCAGAATCTCCTTCTTTTGATGTATGTCTTTTGTTTTCAGACTTTGGCTTGTACAGTAGTATTATGTATTTGTAAGAATACTCCTGGGTTGTATTATATTGTATTTTTTTGCTTTATATGTATTTCAATGTGCACTTCTACCTATAGTAGCATTGTACAATTGACTTCAATGTTCTTGTAACGACCTAAGCCTAGGGCCTAGACATGACCAGTGAATGGGGAACCTAAAGGAACCCCAAACAAGCCTCATAGCATATTAATACACATCCTTGGTCACGGAAGCAATAAAATGACAATAAGAGATATGCAAAATCAAGGGGAATTTGGACTAAGGGTAAACTTTCATATCAAAAAAATCAAGAACAAGAAAGTCAAGGCTCATTGCATTGATACATAACATGTCTAGCAACACTTCTACTACATAGATGATAGCAGGGTTCAAGACAAGTACCGGGGCTCACCCTCATATCTAATGTATACATGAAAGAAAGATATATTAGAACATAGCATGAGATTATAAGCAATGTCCACGGAATGGAGGATTCACCAACATACTTGTGTAAAACTATTCTAGCCACGTGGGTGGAGATGCTCAAGCGGGGCTCTGGTTCCTACATGGTAATATCATGTAGGAATAGAGTATATATTAGTACATTTGATTGTACTAAGTATGCAAGATGTAATGTAACAAGAGATAGGCAACATAGTCAAAATATATAAGCATAAGCAATGAATAACATAATAACATTATGACAGTATGAGTGATGCTTGAAGTAAAATATGCTTACAACCCAAATCAACTTATATAGATCATAATACGTAAATGGGGAAAAAGACCTCGATTGACATAGAGTAAGACCAAGCGAGCTACAACTCGAAATCCTGATGGTTGCCCCTCATCGGTAAAGAACTGGACTACTTGCTAGGGTAAACCATACTTCATCTTATGGGAGCCCGTCCTTTTTTGGAGAAGCAACCTTCCTTAAGGGAGCCCATCCCATTTCATGGAGGATTTTATAAGTCACTTCACCTTATGGGAGCCCCTCCCTTATCGGATCAAGTGGACTTCCTTACGGGAGCCCGTCCTATTTTGGAGAGGATTTTATGTGTAACTTCACCTTACGGGAGCCCGTTCTTTTTTGTATTAAGTTGTTTTCATTACGGGATCCTGTCCCTCTTTGGAGAGGATTTTATAAGTAATTTCACCTTAGGGAGCCCATCCCATTTAGGATTAAGTGACCTTCCTTATAGGAGGCTATCCCTTTTCGAATTAGGCATTTTATGGGAGAGTGTACTAAATGAATCCACTAATATAGCATGGGTATCATATAGTCCTATGATGGCACATAGTTCAAGGAAAGAAAGCAAACCCTCCATCCATTGGTAAGTCTAATCTCACAGACTATATGAGATAATCATAATTCATTAACTTGGAATACACATACAGACATGGCACGAGTAGGATGAATTATCATCAACATTACCTTCAAACATAAGAATGAATTATCATCAACATTACCTTTGCATCAATATAAACATTATGGGGCTCACATTCATCATCATAAACCTAGCTTTACAACATCATCAACATTTCTATGATTTAAACATTTCTTTAGGAAGCGCATAATTACCATAGTCACTTCAATCATAACTCAACCAATAGATTATCAAAACTTAAAGAATCCTTAAAAAGGCTATCGAACACTTGACAGGTGTGTAATGCTAGTGTAAAACCATGCAATTCAAGAGTGAAATCATATATGTAAATCCAATGTAAAACCACTAGTAAATACTTAGTAACACCCTCAAGCTATATATATCAAAACCATTCATTAAATCTCAAAATAGACCCTGGATTCATAGCACAAAACATGGTAAAATAGTCATAATTTCATAAACCCCAACATGGTGTGCAGTGAATTTCATAATAAATTAGACCCATGAATAAATCAACTATAAATCATACCTTAGCTCTAGAGATGAACTTGATGAAGATTGGAGATGGAAATTTGAAGCTTGAGAGGAAACCCTTACTCCGAAGAGGGTTTTGGGCACTTGAATTTTGAAAGAAATATAAGACTAAGTGTTTAAGTGAATATTTGTGAATGTCTAAGATGGTATGAGGGTTAATTAAGGGTAAATATAAATATTTTCTCGTGTGGGAAGGCTTAGGCCCAAGACTTAAAAGTCTTGAAAGGAAGTAAAAAATAATACACAGAAAAACAACACTGGCGCGTCGCGCGAGTATCGCGCAAAACGTTCCTGAAATCGTCACTTTCAAATTTGAAATTGTGAATTGTTCACTCTTAAATAGGGGTTAGACACTTTTCCCCCTAAATTTGACCCCCTGAAAAATAATATGAAGTTAGATTTCTGAAATAATGTATAGATTTTGAGATATATGGAAATTACAATTTCGGGCACTTCCGAGGCAGATTTTGGGACACTTTTTTTTTGAGTCATTACAGTTCTCGATAGTTGCAATTTTTTATATTGTTTTATTGGTTATGGTCTTGACTATAGCTAGGGCAGGTACCCTAGGATTGGGTAATCAACTTGCCTAATAGTGGGATCTAACATGCACCATCATGACCGGGACCGGATCGTAATACAAACTCTTTTCACTATATAAATTGAACTTGAAATTGTATTTCAGTTTTTGAAATTAAAATAACTTCTGCCCTATTTCTCTACCTACTTTTCACCTTTAAACTTGTATTTAAGTATGTTATTTACGCATAGACACTATTTCAACACATAAACTCTATTTTAATTTTTGTCACATATATAGTTGAACATAATTCTAATTTCAACTCCAATAACTCTATGACCAAGGTTGTTTGATACAAATTCAGAACACATTTGATGAAATATTTTTCTAGAAATTGTTTTTAGAAAAAAAGTTAATTTCTTATTTATTTTTTGTTTTTCTACAAGTAATAAAAAAAACTATGTGTGTACTCTAGTAGATGATGAAAAAACAAAATAAAAAATTATTTTTCTCAGTAGCAAACACACCCCAAATACCTACTTAATTACACATGTACATCATATATTACTAATATTATTTTCTAAATGAAGAAAAGACTATTAAAAGAAACTCTCCCAACCATTTCTTTTTTTCATGCATCAGCCACCGTTGCCACCTGTTTGTCATGCATATTACACTTTAACATGTTTCATCACATTCTCTCAATATGATACTCACAGAAACACCACTTCCTAGCTCTCAAATAGCCTAAGGAAAAAAACTATTGCAATTCCAGGTCAGTTTTTTAGTTTTCGTGTTCACTACTTCTGTTCTAGTGATGTTTTTAAATTAATCTTTGTATCCAATTACATTTTATAGTGTGATATCTATGTGATAGGTGAGTTTCTAGGCACTAATGTTCTTTATTGCTAGATTCTAATGATTTAGACCTAGATTTGAGGTTTTGAGTTGTTCTGTTTGAACTATTTAAATCTTTTAATGGATTTATTACCTCTTCCATGTATAAAAGCACAAGAGGAGAGCCGAATATAAGTGGATCTAGAATTTTATATAAGCTTGTATTTGTGTTATGTGATAGTTGATGAAAAATTAAACATTAAATAAATATTTTTGAAGAAGCTTGATTAAGTATGTATATATTTTCTAGAGTTGAAATGGCAACTCTAGACATTTACAAATAGATACCTACTATTATAGGATATGAGATTCTTGAAGTAGGGGGTTTTGTTCTTAATTTGTGTATTGAATATGTTACCCATTTACATTCTTGCTAGAAATTTATGTAGAACCAGAGTGCCATCACCTTGTATTAATTAAATGTTCAATGAATATTTTATACATAAAAATAAAGAAATAATTTATTATCATAAATGAAGTTAACACAATTATAACATTTTTAGTTGTTGTCTCTTTTTGTGAAACCATGAGATCCAAGATGGTCATCAAAAACCCCTCAAAGAATGATGCTACTAAAAAATCTACCGCTCAAGTTAGATGAAGTTCCTCTAACTTGCCCAGTCCTGTAGGAATTTACTTGTGGGCTACGAGCTCATGAACCAATCTAATGACGAGAAAGAGAAGGTGAGAGAAGAGAAATGAAGGTGACATAATAAGGCACCTGAAAAAGAAATCATCATTAAGAATAAAAACATTAAGGCAATTTCAATGAAAATTTTCCAAGAGGACGAAATCAATTATTCACAAGAAAACATAAAAAAGTACAAATGAGTTAGGCAGAGAAAGTGGGGAATGTGGGTGTAAGATGCTGAAGACCCCAAGAACAAAAAAATCGAGTTTGGATAGGAACATTTTACACTCATGAAGAAGCTGCTTTTGGCTTGTGACAAAGTCATCATTGAATAGATGGGTACTAATGTAGTCACAAACATCCTCAAGCCACCACCAAGAGACCCACCACCAATGGAAATAAACTTCAACAACCCACCATTAGTTTTCATTTTCTCCGTAATGCATTTGGTAATTGTAATCTAACTAAAACCTATTTCTTTGCTAATCCTTATTTTCCTTGTTTCTTTATGAATGACAACTTAAATGAGTCAACTGGATTCAACTCAGCTCTCATGCATTTTATGTTCAGATGGGGCCCATTATAATCATTCATCTTTGCTTTAGTGTCCTTAACTCAATCCAACAAAATAGGAAATTTGGGCATAAAATGCAGGAGTGGACAAGAAAGAGCCAAATTTGGCTGAAATTTAATTCTCCTTTCTACTCGAGTATTATGCAATTTGTCACACTCTTGGAGGGTATCCTTAGCATAGCCGGCACTTATCGAACCATTGTTGAATCTCCACGAGAACCACCTAGCGTTATTGTGACATCGACTCAACAACGGAAGAAATACTCAACTAAAAAGAAATCATACAAATAGATATAACTCTTTAAAACATGATTTCTAATGAATAAATTTAGAAAGAAATAATACTCAACAAATCCTCTACTCAATGTGTATGAATCCACAATTTAATAATATTGATGGTACCATGATCGACCATGGATACCTCAAAATCAAAGAATGAAAGTACTAAGTCAAAACAGAAAATACAAGAGCTCATCTGAAAAGCAAGGAGGGCTGATCTAGACTTCAAATAACATATGGGCTGAAGTCCTCTATCCCCTATATATGCATTACGAAATGATACAAGTCAAAATACACAACAGTATATCAAATATACTAGTATGTAAAATTTCTCATGAAAGTGAAGCTCAACTTACTCACCTCGACCAACACAACTCATGCTCAACTCAAATTCTGCAAGTTTAAAATAAATCATACTTTTAAAATAAAATTAGTAGAAATAAACTTAGTTTAAAATCTCATGTTCTATTAGTGTTTACTTATGAGTTTGTGTTCTTTGACATCTGATCCCACCACCTTTAGTTTGGCGATGGATAACGAAGGCGACGTCATTGCCATGCCCATCCTAAAGTTGTCATGGCAAGGGACAATCAACTCTCTCATGGATCCATAGTGATTGTCCATCATTTGGGACAAAAGTCCCCAGAACATATTGTACGACTATCCTATGATGGCAACGTAGTTCTGCATATTAGAGTAGATATATGCTCACTCCTAACTCAGTACGCAATACTCCTCCCAAGACTAAAACGTGATCAACTCATCAATAAACTCAAATTTCAATGCTCAGTCACTTAACTCAAATCTCAACCTCATTAGGTTATCTCAACTGAACTCTTCTTAGTTTCTCATCAACTCAGTAAATAAAGGAAGTCAATCAAACTCAACTTAAATTTACACAACCATTTAGACTCACTCAAATAGACTTATCATTTCATGCAATTAGGATAAATACTTCTCATGGTCAAACATGCATAAGTTACTCAACTCATACAATCAAAATCAACTCAAAACACAACTCAATCAATGCATAGGTTTTATAAAGATCATTCAATTTAGGGTTCATGATACCAAGTATAACATATTTATGTTAATCTCATATCAGTAGTCATGCAACATGATAATTATGTTGTATATTATCATAAGAACTCATAATAAATGCTAAAACATGATTATTGGATGATAGGAATTTCAAACCTCAACTCTTGTTCTCTCAAATAAGTGAAAGGTTGTGTGAACAAATGAAGTTCCACACTTTAGTAAGCCTTACATACCTAAAAATAAAAGAAACAATCAATCTCCAATCTATCTTCATGTTTGAACTAGAAACCCTCTCTCTTCTCCTTCCTTGGGTGCTCTCAAGAAATTTTTAAGCATGACGAATAGTGAAAATACACTTAGAGTTCTATTTTAGGACTTTATTTAAGTCTAAAACGGCTAAGGATTGAGTTAAAAAGGGATTTAAATAGACAAAAACACATTCTTAAAAACTTCCAACAGGTTCTACGAGACCATTTATACGGGCCGTAGAACATTTTATGGATCGTAGGTGACCTCTCATAGAAAAGGGTTCCAAGAGTTTGTATTACTGGAGTCATCATAGAATCCACAAACCTCTTCTACGGGCCATAAATGTTTCCATGGGCCATTTGATAACTCATATCTCAATATATTGAAAAGTTGCTTCTTGGACCACCAACTCACAAGACATATTTTATGGGCTATGGAATATTCTACAGGTCATATTTTGTCTCATATATGAGCATCTGACTTAGTATATTTCACTAAGTTACTTGGGGTATATGAGGCCTCATTTACGGACTGTTGGTGGCCCTCGTGGTTGCTCTTCTAGTAACCTTCTCAGTTTTCTCTATGCATCTACTCAGACTAGGTAGAAATAGTTAGGGGTGTTGCACAATTAGGGAATATTTTGAGAGCACAGTTACAAAGAAAAAATATAAAAAATCTCTGGTTTTCGCAAATTCCTACAACACAAATGGAGTAAGAAGTTGAAATGATCCTCTAGGTCAATTATGTGTTTTTTCTTTAATTCTGCTATTTTGAGGTTTTGTATAGTAACCTTGGACCTTCTATGACCTATTGGTACTGTGGACATGGATATTTGATGTTTTGGTTATGAGATGTGCATTTTTGTAAATTAGCGAGAAGTTAAAGCTGTAAAAAATGAGATTTCTGACAAACCCTAGTGAATAGTTACAGAATGAGATTCTAAAAGTTCCATAAGTTCTGAAATCATCAATTTTTATTAGGAGGAAGATTGGTTAGAGGATGGAGGATCCCAGTATGCTTTTGGGCTAAAAGTTGCGAAACTAGTTCGACTAGAAGATAAAAAGTGCATTTCTATTAAAAAAACACTACCTAAGCGCACTTGAAATGAAAAATTAATGGCATGGTCAGCTCTGAAACATTGAAAATAGACTAAG
>DF357789.1:40229-55047 GCA_000787875.1 Solanum virginianum
TCTGAAACATTGAAAATAGACTAAGATAATGTTTTGTCAGTTGATGGGAATTTTGACCCCCCACCCCAAATTCCTTTTTCTAAAATTAGCCAAAAAGAAGTGGGACTTTTATTTTTTTGTAGGATACTCTATTTTGAATTCTTACTGCACTGCTAGATCTGGAACATCGAAACCCATGTAGATACACCATTCATTTATGGAAAATTAACATTGGACGCCCTAGGAATGACCTAAAAAGTATTGTCGATTGTTGGTGCAACACCTGCAAAAGTTGCACTCCACATTTACGGAGTGCAAGGGTCATGAGAAGTTGGTATCAGAACTTAAGGTTCACTGGTCTCAGTTTTACAGAACTACCATCTAGTAGAGTCCTTTGGATAGATACGGAGATGTCTATGGCTTATTTCCATGAGGCTATGGGATGTTTATGAATTTTCCTATGTTGATTTATTTTTGTTGTGCATTTTGTCAAGTTCTTCGAGTTTTGAGAAAATGACTTCAACCATTCTTCATAGGTTATGGCGCCTCACGTTTATGATAGGGGATGGAATAGGGTTGTACCATCAGTCCTTGATAGGAAGTAGTCACCCGAGCCCACGGATTACAGACTAGAAGCTCCAATTCTACTGCAGCTAAAGGCACCAACTGATTCAACCACTTTTGCAATTACCCCCATGGTGCAAGTGATTCTTAGATAGATCCTGGCAATACTTGGAATACTATAGTATGGTGCAACACTATCTCTAGCTCCTTTAGTCAAGGTACCAGTAGTGCCTATTGTTTAAAAATTCTCGACTTAGTCGGACTGAGCAGTGCAGTTTCAGGAGCAATTACTTGCGTACCTTTTTAGACTGGCCCTTCTAATGTTTTCTAGAGGTGTAGAGGAGGATGCATAAGAATTTCTGATAGCCTGCATGGAGCGGTTACAAGCCATGTGATTGCTAGAGTCTTGAGGGGTTGTATTTACTAGTTATCAGCTTGAAGGCACTCCCAAGCGTTGGTGGTAGACTTGCCGAGTAACTAGACCAGCAGATGCAACACCATCAACTTAGGCCTAGCTCACAAAGGCCTTTATGAATAGATTTATGCCCAGTATTTTCTAGGTTCTCTCCCGATATGCTACAACTATTTTACTTCCGAGTAGGAGTAAGTTCATTATTTTGTACCAGGATTGAGGCCTTAACTGAGGATGGGCACCCATACATTGGTGGGTTCAGGACAATCATTTCTCGAAACTATTGATCATGCTCACTCCCTGGAGTAGATTAGTCATGAGGCCCAAGGGGGAAGTGAAAATTGTGCTAGACTAAAAGGAGAGTTTAGTGGCTCCCAAATAGGATGACGAGTACCGAGGGATAGGCCTCTGAGGGGAGGTCAGTATGGTTAGACCAACCGGACATCCCAGGCATCATTACAGGCTTCTAAGGGTGGCCATCAGGGCCCAAGCACTTTTAATAGGGCAAGTTCTTGATATCTTTACGAACGCAGATAGAGGGAGAGTGACTTAGCCTCATTAGGGCCAATTAGGTCATCATTTGCGGGTAGTCAGGCTTATTGGTTAGCTAGATCGAGAAACTATGACTATGACCGTAGATACAGGTCTGTATTGAGTTATTTTGGGTATGGGGTACCAGATCATTACCTTCAAGTATGTTTAGAGCATAGGGAAACACTTACCACCCCACAGCATACCAAGTTAGTCTTACACTAGGTAGAAGGTGATGTGCTGTCCTAATACAATATTGTTTATGCTTAAAACTTGAAATTTTGTATGTTCTTAATGTTATGTTAGTGGATTTGATGTGTTTTTGTGTTTGTTTTCTAGGATTTTAAGGTTGGTATTGATATTAGGAAAAATATAGAGAAGTTGCTTATTTTGAGTATCTACGAGAACCTTTACGGGTCGTGGAGGAGGTTTCACGTGGAATTCTAGTAAAGTGTAGATTTTTGAAGTTTCGTCTATGAACAACAGATGAGTTGATAAACACTTTACTAGTAATAGATCAGGTCTCATACCCCAAGGATCAGAAAAGGAGGACTTTCTGAAGTTTTATTAGACAAAACCCTTTACGGGTTGTAGAACCTTTTAAGGTCAGTATGAATTGAAGCAACAAAGTACAAAAGCCCTATTAGGGACCATAAATCACAATATAGCCTGCAGTGCATCTCATGAGCTGTGCCGACCTAGTTATCCAATTTTGTTTAGGACTTGTATTTAAAATATTATTAATAGGTTTATAGGTTATTTTTCGTAGAGATTTTGATGAGTTAGCAAAAAAAAAGTAAGATAGAGTAGAGAAAAACAATGGAGATTTTGAGAAACACTTGTACACTTTAATTTCATCTTCTAATTATAATCTAGAGATTCTCATTGAAACTTGGATTTTCTTGAGCATAATTCAATTGTGTAAGTGCTCTATTATATTATTCAAAGTCATAACTCTTCTATCTACACAAATTATGAGTAGTTAAATGGTGTTGGCAATCTACACTCCTTTTAGAGGATAATGCGATCGTTATCAAGAAATAGAACCTAACAAAGGTTAGGTCGAACCCACAAGAAACATGTAGACTCAAGAGAATTCAATGATTGTAATTTCAGTGGTTAACCAACTTACTTCCCAAAAGTGGGGGGGGGTTGCAATAATCAATGTAAAAAGAAACTATCTAACACCAGAGAGAAATCAATGTGGAGTGAAACTAGGGTTTTATGTTCCCCGTGATTCCCTAACTCAGTATTAGCGGAGAACACAATTCTTGTCTAGTGTGTATCATACAGGATGGTAAGTAAGTTCACCAAGCCTTTTGGTCAAAGCTGAGAGGTGAATTTCACTATGTGACTTGGCCCATCACCATAGGGTGCATTACCAACTGGTAGCTATTTGTCCCGGTACAACCTCCCCTTGGCCTAGTTTAGTTGATTAAATGAGAACACATTAATCGAATCCTATTAATTAATCTATTTTTCTATTCATCAATACCATAGTCAGTTTAGTAACACAAGGCGGGTTCTAATGCTGACCACCATCAGAAAACATTCAAAACGAAGAGACTTAACTAATAAAAGCATATACACCTTCCAAGAATTATGAATTATTTGCTTTTACCTTGTTAGTTAATAATGGTTCCCACATCACTAGTTACGGATTTAGCTACTCATGCTTTGTGTTGATGCAAGAATTATAGATCGAGAAAACATAATTGAACACTTATACAACTGAATTAAGAACAAGAAAATTCAACTTCAAAGATAATCGCAAGCTTAAAGATGAAATTAGAGTACAAGTATTCTCTGAGACTCTCCAATCTAATCTCACAATTTTCTCTCTCTAACTTCTGTAAAATAACCTAAAACAACCTATTAATAAAAAGTAAAAAACAAGTCCTAAACATAATAAGATAATTGACTAGCAGACCATACGAAAGGGGCTTATGGGCCATATTACATTTCATCGCCCGTACTTGGGGTCTCGTACAAAGCTTCTAAAAATATAGACTTGAAGTTTGTGGCACCCCTCGATGACTCGTAAAGTGTTTTACAATTTGTAAAAGGATTTCGTCAGATGGATCTTCAAATAGTCCGAATCTCTGAGCCTCAAGGTACGAACCATGGTCTATGACTAGTAAATCAGTCAATGACCCATCTGCATATTCGTACAAGTACCTTCAGAAAATCAGCCCCTCACAAGAATTATTCACGAAACCACTTCATGACCCATAGTATGGTCTATGACATATAAAAGGTCTCGTACTACCTCAAAGTTTAGCAATATCTGCAGTTCTTCCCAAAATAAAGGCCAAACCTGTAATACTGCAAATATAACATAAAAACATATAAAACCAACTAACATCACATTGAGAAAACACAAAATTCCAAGTTTTAAGCATTAAAAGTGATGTATTTTCGTAGCACATCAACACCCTCAACTTAAAATTGTTGCTTATCCTCAAGCGACTAACTCAATCTATATAGATAATGTAGTAGCACACAGACCTCAACCCAATGACTTACTTCATATAAATCTCAAACACAGATACCCGTACCACCTTCTCAAAATAGAATCAGATAGCCATCTATGAAATGAATACAAACTGTCACGACCCAAACTAGGCCCTAGACGTGACATGGAGAATAGGGAACCCAAAGGGACCCTAAACAAGTCTCTTAGCATATCATACACACATCCTTGGTCGCAGAAGCAAGATATCAAGAACATAGACATAAATAAGGGTGATTCGGGATTAAGGGAAAGAGTTTAATACTTGTATAACATAGAACAATCAAAGCTCAAAGTATAATATCACTTGTCCAATAACACCTCTAAACTTGAAATTTAACAGGGGCCACGACATCTTTCTGGCTCACCCTCATATTTATAAGCATCCAAAAAAAGAAAAAAGTCTTTACATAGCATGAAATCAATAGATATTGTCCTCGGAGTTGAGGACTCACCAAAGCTTGCCTAAAAAGATAATACTAGCCACGTGAAGGAGGAGGATGATAAAACGGAGCTTCGATCACTACATGGTAACATCATCTAGGCATAGATTATGCATTAATACATTTTAATATACTAAGTATGTAGGATACAATGCAACAAGGGATAGGCAACATAGTCAAAATGCGTAATAATAGGCAAAGGATGAGAGTAATAACAACATGAAATGCATGATCAATGTTTGAAGTAAAACCTGCTTATAAAGAACATATTACATGTGTAGGAAGAGACCATCATCATAGACCAAGCAAACTATTAGTCAAACTCCAAGGAATACCAACACCTTGAAAAGTAATTGACGTATACACCCCTTAATTGGTAGTACGGGCATACCATCCCTCAGTAATATGATTGAGGATTCATACTCCCTCAATAAGGCAACCAAGGCTTGGCACACTATCGACAGGGTGATTGAAGCTTGATACCCCCTAAACAAGGAAACTGAATCTTGATACCCCCTTGTTAAGGTGATTGAGACGTAACACCCTCTCAACAAGGTGATTGAGGCATAGAACCTCCTCAATAAAGTGTTCAAGAGTGAAATCAATATAGAGAGAAACTAGGGTATTGTGTTCCCCATGATTCCCAAACTTAGTATCATTGAATAACCTAATTATGTCCTAGTGTGTACTATGCAAGATGGTATGTTTAGTTCACCATACCCTTTGGTCCAACCGAGAGACGAATTTCACAATGTGACTTGGCTATCTCTGTGGTGTGCATTGCTAACCCTTACCAATTAATCCCTGCACTACCTGCACTTCTCCTAGTTCAGTTGATTAGATAAGAATACATCAATCAAATCCTATTAATTTATCTCTTTTCCTATTTTTTACTACATTAGTCCAGTCAGCAGCACTAGACAGGTTCTAATGTTGGCCACCACTAGAAAACATGCAAAATGAAGAGAGTTAATTAATACATGCATGCACACTTTTCAAGAATTATGAATTTTCTAGTTTTACCTTTCTAGTTCTTAAACAACCTATTAATAAAAAGTAAAAAACAAGTCCTAAACATAATAAGATTTCTAGTTTTACCTTTCTAGTTCTTCATGGTTCCCACAAACCTAGTTGTGGATTTAGCTACTAATACTTTATGTAGATATAAAACCTATCAGTTTGAGTAACCTAATAGAACACTTACACAATTGAATTCAGACAAGCAAATCCAACTTCAAAGAGAATCACAAGATTAAGATGAAATCAAAGTATAAGTATTCTCGAAATTCTCCTATGTAATATCACTATTTTCTCTCTCTAAACCTGAGTTTTCTATGACTATGCGAATATATATGAAAAATAACCTAAAAAACTTATTCCTAATATTTAAAATACAAGTCCTAAGCCTAATAGGATAACTAGGTTGGCATGCCTAATGAATAGGTTTACGAGCCGTATTGCATTCGACAGCCCATAATTGGGGTCTCGTATAGTGCTACTAGAAAATTGGACTTCAAGTTTATGATACCCCCTCTACGACATGTAATATGGTTTACATCCCGTAGAGGAATTTCATCTAATGAATCTTCAGAAATTCCTCATCTAGTATCCTTAGGATAAGAACCATATTCGAAAACTCGTAAGTCATTCTACTACCCGTCTACATGTTTGTACAATCAACTTTAAAAAACTAGCCAATTGTCCACCAAATCACTTCATAACACATAAAATGGTTTAAAGCCTGTAAAGGGTCTTATACTACATCAAAAATTAGCAGCTTCTGTATTTCTTCCCAAAATCAAGGCCAACCCTAGAATCCTACAAACATAACATAAAAACATATCAAACCAACAAATATCGCATTGAGAACACACGAAATTCTAAGTTTTAAGCATCAAAAGTGTTGTATTTTGACATTACATTAACATCCTCAACTTAAAGTTGTTGCTTGTCCTCAACCTGCTAGCTCAATCTATATACATAGTACAATAACACAATGACCTCAACCCAATGGCACATATTACATCAATCTTAAACGTGGATACCCACACCACCTTTTCAAAATAGAATCAGATAGTCATCTAGCAAACCAACATAGACTAGTGCATATGACGACACAACTATGATAAGTGAGGTACTATCAGCAATCCACAATGACTGAATAAGTTAAATGCTAACAATGTAATGCAAGTACCCTCAAAGAAAGAAGTCCCACATCTAACACCCAATGATGTTTTCATGTATAACCTTGGGAATATGCAAAATCATTCACTCTTACAAAAGATATTCATATATCATGCCTAATACTATAGGTTTGCCCCTATAGTCATGACTAACATATTCAACTACTTGGACTAGGATCACAATAGGACATTCTAGGCTTGTAACGTAGGGCTCAGGGTCTTTGGTATGATATTTTGGGAACATAGTGTCTAAAGGCCCTCCTTGACACTGCATTTTTCTACACTTTTACCCTACCAACTCTGCTATTTTCTTCTCATTCTCCTTTTCTCCTATTTCAAGCTTTTCTGGGTGCTTTCTTTTAATTTTTCAGCTTTTTGCCTTGCTTTTACAATTCATTTTTCTTTTCAACTCACAATTGAGGCATCACTTATTTTCTTGCACCTAATAAATAATGTTCCCCCTTCCTCTGTATCACTAACTTCCCTTCTATATTTGTGTTTTACCCTTACACCAGTCACCCTCAACATAGTTTTTTGGCCTGAGTTGAGGTGCACAATATCCATCCTCAGAACCATGGCCAATTTTTTTAGCCACCCTTAACTTAGGTTTTTGTCTCAGTCAAGGTACACAATGTTCAAGGAAGAATGAATGCCAATTTAAAGATTTTACAACTAACAAGACTAGGTTAGTCAGGTGTTTGCAAAGAATAGGTAAATGTTAGGCTAAAACATTAGGAGCAAGGGATATATTGCAATTTGGGTTGGTCATTTAGGCTAAGTGTTATTTTAAGAACAATGGCCTAAGATCCTTTCCTAATCCAACTAATTTACAGTTCATAATAGAGTAATAGGGCAAGTTATGAATAAGCACATAACACATAAATTTAGCAATTTAAAGCTCACACTCACATGGTATTGACTAATTTATTAACAAAAGACTCTCAAATCATGCTTTCTATCTCAATTTATCCTCACTTATCATAACAAACATTGTCAACACACCTAAACTTGCATGGTTGCTATCTAGACTACTAGTTAAAAAATTTTGTGGGTATCATTTTTCAAAAAAAAAACTCAAAAATATGCTATATGCCACAAGTATTGGAACTATATACTACAAGTACTACCTAAATATTCTAAACATGCTGGTTCAACAGAAAGTGAATATCTATAGGGAAAATGTACATGGGCAAGAAAATCCCAAGATTAAAAATTGGGGTAGTTATGGACCTAAGCTACTCAGACTTCACTGAGTCCTATAACTACCCAACACCCATCGAAAAGATATGCATTATCCCCAATGTACACAATCAAAGCTAAAAAAAGTATGAGGGGTCAAAAGTCATACCTGGGTGCCTAAGCGCTAGTCTCCACCTTGGGTTACCCCCAAAGCAGCTCCTGAATTATTGTCATAGCAAAAGATAGATAGCTTAAGTACTCAAACTTCCTCAAGTTTATGTGCTCCCTTGTTAGTATCTGTAGAAGGTATGGGGTGTTCCCCTCACCACAAATCATCATCATCTTGTACCTATCGATGTCCTTATGATCTTAAGTTATGGTTTGTCATTATGTCTTTCTGAATCTGATTCAATTGAGGTAATATGTGTCCAAACTGATGGTCTAGTTATTTGATCATGACAAAATAATGCTCAATTTTCCAGTTTATACTTATAATGTCGGACTTAATTTCCTTCAAGGTCTCATCCTTTGCATTGGCCTTTACTAATAACTAGCTAAGAATCTCCTCGACTCTGGGGTTCCTAGTCCCCGCATCACAATTGTGAGGGAACATGTAACAACCACTCCTACAGCCATTCTAGAAGTCCCCCTCTATGTGCTCTTCTTATCCTTTCTGCATGGTGCGGTAACATTCTTGGATGCTTCTAGCTCTAGTAGGTTCTTATGTCAGCCTCACTAGCATCTCCATATTGGCATTAATTTGAGCAAGCATCTGCATGAACTCTTTATTTATTTTTTGCTTGCTCTGGACTTATGATGGCCGCACCTGTGCATTTAGTTGGAAGTTCATTCATGCACCTCCACACATGATTTAGTCTAGCCATCATATCTATCTGCTCGGTAATTTCTGCGAATAGTTTCTCTAAATGCAGACCTCCTAAGGTGGTATTGTCATATGCTTGAATATTTGCATCCAGGGCTCAGTAGAAAATCTAAACTAGGGTGTTGTCAGTGATTTCATGGCCCGAAATACTCCTCAAGTATTTAGTGAATTGCTTCTAAGAAGACTGATCGAATCACCAGAAAGTTGCTCAAAGTTATTGATCTGATCTTTTAATTTAGGTTTCTTGAATCTGGGGAAGTATCTCTCTTAGAAGGCCTTCTACAATTCAATCCAATTGGTTATCAAACTCTACGAGAGCTCTGATAGCTATAGTGCTATATTGCTAGTAAGAGATAATGGAAAGACACAATATCCCGTAGCATCCATAAACAGATTTTATGTTCCCGTCACACTCTTGAAGAAAAAGTCAACATTGTGTAGATGGCTATGAGGAGTCTTGGATGGTAAGCCCAATAACAATCCATAGTTCTGTAGCATCTGAAGCAACCCACTTGAGATTAAGAAAATTAGTGTCAGCCAATAGTGGTGGAAATACAATGGCTCCAGTCGCCATTTTAGACATAGGATTCTTCTTGTATTGGTTGCACCAATAAACGTTGGCATTAGTATTCTCATTCTTGTTCCTGTTCAAAGCTGCATTAGCCCCATTTTTAGCATTGTCTTGGGCCATTCTCCTCAATGCTCTATGAATCTGTAGGACAAATGGAGTTAAGGGTCAACCTCGACTTTGCATATTGGGCATACAATACACTTATCCCTGCAAAGAAACAAAGAAAATAAAAATATAAAATGTGGGCAATAATGATTAATATCAAATTCACTATGGATTAACTATGTCTAGTCGTATTTCTCAAAAATGATGCCAAAATCTTAATGTGGCCTAATTTACCCTTTGTGAGGATAAAGTGGTTGTTGTCGCTAAATAGAACCTAACCAAGGCTAGGGATGAAATCATGGGAATACAGAGACTCAAGAGAATTCAATTACTATAATTTGAGTGATTTATCGACTTACTTTCCCAAATGGCAGGTTTGCAATAATCAATGAAAAAATGAACCTAACTAACACAAGAGTGAAATCAATATTGAGAGAAACTAGGGTATTGTGTTCTTGATGATTCCCTAACTTAGTATCACCTAATAACCTAATCCTTTCATAGTGCGTAGCATGCAGGATGGTAAGTTAAGTTCACCAAACCCTTTAGTCCATGCGAGAGGCGAATTTCACTATATGAGTTGGCGTATCTCCATAGTGTGCATTACTAAACTTTACCTATTAGTTCCATTACAACCTTCCCTTGGCCTCGTTCAGTTGATTATATGAGAACACATCAATCGAATCATATTAATTAATCTCTTTTACTATTCATTACTACCTTGATCCAATTAGTAACACTAGGTGGCTTCTAATGTTGAACATCACTAGAAAACATGCAAAACGAAGAGAGCACTTATGAATTATGAATTATCCAATTTTTCCTTGTTATACTCATACTTTGTGTAGATGCAAGACTTATTTATTGAAATAACATAGTAGAGCACTTACTCAAAACATAATAGACCACTTACGCAATTAAATTTAGAATAAGCGAATCCAACTTCAGTGAGATTCACAAGATTAATAGTGAAATCGAAATATAGGTGTTCTCAAAACTCTCTAATGTAATATCACTATTCTCTGTCTGTAAATTTGAGTTTTCTATATACTATGTGAAACTTATTAAAAATTACCTAAAAACTCGATAATATTTAAAATATAAGTCGTAAACATAATAGGATAACTGGGACAGCACACCTCACGAATAAGTTTATAGGTTGTATTGCATTTCACGACCCGTAATCGGGGTCTTATACAGTGGTTCTGGAAAATTAGACTTCAAATCTACGACAGCCCTTCTACAACTTGTAAAGTGGTTTACGACCCGTAGAGGGGTTTCGTTTGATGAATCTTCAGAAAGTCCTCATTCAAATCCTTAAGGAAGGAACCATGTTCTACCACTTGTATATCATTCCATGGCCTATCTGCATGTTCGTAGAATTAACTTCAGAAAATCAATCCCTTATTGGAATTATCCACGAAACCACTTCACAGTCCATAGAGTAGTTTACAACCCGTAAAGGGTCTCGTACTACATTAAAAATTAGCAACTTTTGTATTTCTTCCAAAAATCATGGCTAATCCAAGAATCCTACAAACATAACACAAAAACATAAAAAACCCAACTAATTGTATTGAAAACACAAAAAAAATTCCAAATTTTAAGTATCAAAAATGTTGTATTTTTATAGCACGTCACCGATACTAGTAGAAGAGACCTTGAATTTGAAGTTTATAATTTGGTGTATTTGAAACTTTCACCAATAAAGGTTGTTGTTAGATTTGGCAAGAAAGGTAAGTTAAGCCCTAGGTACATATGGCCTTACCAGATCATGGGGCATGTTGGTAAAGTTGCATAGGAATTAGTCTTGCCCATGGAAATCAGCATGATTCATCTTGTTTTCCATGCCTCTATGTTGGGAAAGTATATTGGAGATCCTAATTATATTGTACCATTAGAGATGGTTAATGTTGAAGAAAATTTGGCTTTTAAGGAAGTTCCAGTGGAAATCTTGGATAACAAGTGAAAAGGTTGAGAAATAAAGATGTTACATCTATCAAAGTCCTTTGGAGGAATCAACAAGTCAAAAATGCCACATGGCATGCCAAAGCTGATATGAAGAAGCAATATCCCTATCTCTTCTATTCTTATTAATCTTGAGGTACTAAGATCTTCCTATTTAGGAACATTCCTTGCATATTATGTTCATGTTATCTATGTATAAGTATGTGATGTTAAAGTTGCATTATAAATGTTATTTGAAGCATCGTTTAAAATTTTTTATGGTAATATATTGTATTTTGCATATGATGCATATATTTTATTCCTTAGAGCTTCCCTTTAGCATATTTGGTGATGGATATTCCAAGGGGGAGATATTGTAAGGCCCTGCATGTTGGAAGGTGTAGAAGTGACTAAGAAATGAAATCTTGAGATTTTACAAGTACCAGTGGGTCTACAAAAATGCATATGGGTTGTATGTGTCACGACGGACCATATCTTCTTGCTTGAATCAATGAAAAAATGAACCTAACTAACACAAGAGTGAAATCAATATTGAGAGAAACTAGGGTATTGTGTTCTTGAGCAATTTAAAGCTCACACTCACATGGGATTTATGAAGTTTAGCATACAAACTATCAGATGGCCTATAGATAGATCGACGAGCTATAAGTCATGTCATGTTGTAAAGATCAAAAAGGGTTTCTATGGGTCAAAATCTTATCAGATAAAACTCTCTCTCCTACGGCTCGTAAACTGGACAATGACCCGTAAATGGGATCTGATAGTCCCATCTGGTATGAAATTTTAAGGGGCAAATTTGACCAATTTCCTATTTTCCTAATGTTATACTACATCGTTTAATCCTTAAAATACCTCTTATCAGCCCTATACAACCTAAATTTACTCCACTCTCACTCATTCTCAAAAAAAACCTAAGTCTGACATATCCCAAACTCTCTCAATCTTCTCAAGACATTCAAGCAAAGGGTGCCAACTAGGGTTTCAAAATTTTTTTACTTTCTAATAAGTTTTTTCATCTTCAAACAACCAAGGCATATGGGTTTGATTGTGGAAACAATAACTCCCCAAGTTCAACCTTCTCTCTCCCTCATCTACCTTTAAGTTATGGATATTTATGGGTGTTTTTATGAATTCTTTTGCATGACAATATTATGAGGAGATTTATGGTATTTTACTTATGTATATGACTATGCATTGAAAAGCCTTGTAGAATTTATGGATTTTTATAATGGTTTGATGATGCCTTAGTTAAGCCTTATGATACTTTTTGTGTGTTATTTTTAATAATGTTCAGATGATTTTATTCTACCCCATTTATGTCACCAACTCTTGAATTGGATGGTTTCAAACTCATGTACATGTACCCACCATGATTTGAATAATGATTTATGTCATGCTTTTGTGATGTTGAGGACCTTATGGCAAGATTATGCAAATTATTAATGATATAAATTTCGAAAGGGCTATTATGCATGTTATGAGATTAAGAATATTGCAAAAATTATGGAAGTTATGAAGCCCTATCTTTGATATTATGAACCTTTGGTTTTGATGAGCTACTCCATGTAAATATATGACTCTTTAAATATTACGGCTATAAGTATGATCGAAATATTCCTTGGGATGGTGGCCTAGCATCTACAAGTTTGTCAATTATCTAATAGATCAATGTAGTGCATATTACCTGATTGATCAAACATGGTGGTGTTCCCATATGGCATATATTAATTAGATATAAAAAAGAGTGGTTCTCCCGTAAGGTTATTATCACCAGTTAACTGATAAGGGTGGTGTTCCTGTAAGGATTTTATAAAGCACTTTCTAAAATGGGGGAAGTTCCTGTAAGGTGAGTGTTTAGTTTACCTTGGAAAAGTAGACTACTCCTAGTTCAGTGTAGAGTAAACATTGAAATTCCAAGTAGTTGCTCATTTTGTCTTATAGTCGGGTATGATCCCTTCCTATCAATGTATGCCATATTATGTGACTTGATAGTTCCTCATGTATATTTAACTAAGGCATTGAGCTTTCATGACATATTGAGCTTATATCTGTTGCTTATGATTATGCATACTTTTTAATTATGGTTTATGTTACTTGTTACGTTGTACCCCACATACTTAGGACATTTCAACTATTAAGACATAAGTTTTTCCTAAATACTCTTACCATGTAGGAACCGAAGCTCATATCCACCCTCCTACTTCATAAGGATAGATGACTCAATTGAAGATAACTTTGGGTGAGTCCTCCATTTCGTCGACAATAGCCATTACTTTCATGATTTATTTAGACTTGTATATTTTTGATACTATCCTTTGAGGGTAAGCCTGAGAGATATCTTGTCCTTAGTTCCATTCGTACTATAGGTGTTGTTAGATTTTTAGATGTGTATCTATTAATCCTCACTGTTATTATCCTATGTATTATGAGAGACTCCCTTAGACCCTTATTCCCTCTTATATGTTGAATGTTTGTTGTATGGATGATGTGGAAGCCATAAGCCCCTAATTTCTACCATAGCTAGAGTCATACTTACCCACCCCTTATACTTTATTTGCTTGGTGATCTATGCTAATCCTTTTCCCTACAAAATCCCTATAACGTGAGTCCAAAGTCCTATTTCCCCTAAAAATTATGTATTTTTTTCTTTAATTTTTACTTCTACAACCAAGGAAGTTCTTTGCATGCTTAAGAGGTTTGTTTTGAGTTCATTCGAGTTCTCTATTCACCATGTTATGCCTAGGCATTAGGCTTAGGTCGTGACACTTCATGTTTGTTTACCCCATGTTTTTCTAACATATGTGGGTTGATTTAAGGGTATCCTTTAATCCATAAAGCTCCTTTTTGTGTTTTTTACCTTTACTTTTAAGTTCTTTAAGTTAATATGCATGCTTATGATGATTTCATGATATTTATGTTATTAAATTCTACTTATGATATTCTATAACTATTTTACGAAGAATGTATTCATGTTTGAACTATTGATGATTACTTTGTGATGGGTCTCGATGTTGATAATGGTTTCGTATTTCTTATGGTCCTTAAAAAGAGAGATTTCCATATGACTTATGCAATTTATGATTGTTCTATTTAAAAGGCCTAGTCCACCTAGTTTTCAAGTAAAGCTTTATAATATATGATAGTGATTAGTGCATTAAAGTTAGGTTTTAAGTGATTACTTGTTAAAGCTATAAGCATGTTAACAATTGCCCTAAACGATGTTTAGAAAGGTCCCCAAGATGAATGGACAATTATCACTTGGTGGTTCCTGATGTTTGAGCTACTCCTATGATTGCTACTTATAATTCAATTTGTATTTTAAAGAATTTCATATGATGACTTAGAATAGAGTGGACTTGATGTTAGGTTTCATCCTGTTAGTTTCAGGCATAACCCATTAAAGTAAAATCTCAATGTTCCTAACTATGTACCAGCATAAGAGCCCTTGTAGGCTAGGCTACTGGATCCATGTAGTCCATTTATGTTAT
>DF357789.1:55077-100966 GCA_000787875.1 Solanum virginianum
CCAACATAGGAGCTTTTGTAGGTTAGGCTACTAAATCCATGTATTCCATTTAGGTTATTATGATGCATGCAAAGTTGATGGAGTTCTACCCGACAAATGGTCTCCCTATGGCAATGTAGGGGGTTATATTAGAGTCCATGTAGTAGTTCACATGGTCTACTCCCACAAGTTTATGATTTTATGATATGTTTTCATTCCATGTTATTTCTCATGCATTGATTATTATCCAGATTGAGCCATATTCCTTGTGCATGCTTAAACTTACTTTATGTACCTTTATCTCTTAAATATTTATATGATATATTTATGAATGATGACATTACAATTTTATAATTGCATTGTATTTCACATACTTAGTACATTCCAATGCACTAATTCATATTTTTCTTGCATGATTTAACTATGTAGGCACAACCACTCCCGCACTGGCTCGTGGGTAGTACTCAACATTCAAGACTAGCTTTATTATTTGTGGTAAACCCTTAGTTTAGGACTCTACCATTTTTCATTCTATCACTATCTTATTGTTATTTTGAGACAATGTATTTGTAGCCCTTTGAGGCATTTTCTTATAATATTGCACAGTTATTGATTCTATTTAATTTGATGGAGACCTATCATTACCAATCTCATCCATCAATGTAGTATTTGGTATGCTTAATAATATTGCACAATTATGGATTTTATTTAATTTGATAGAGACCTATCGTTACTAGTCCCATCCATCAATGTAATATTTAGTATGCTTATGGTCAATTGATATTAGTTATTTTCAATAATATTTAATGTTTCTTCATTGCACAAATGGTCTATAGTTCCTTTCCCTTAATTTTTTTCATGACCTAAACCTAGGTCCTAGAAGTGACACGACAAGTGGGAACCCAAAGGGGCTCAAACAAGCCTCTTAGCATATCAATTACACATCCTTGGTCACAGAAGCAAAGTAAACAACAACAAGAATATAAATAAGGGAAAAAGGACTAAGGGAAGTCTTGACATTTATAGAGCATAAGGAGTCAAAATTTAAAGCATAGATACATCAATTGTTCCAACAACACCTCTAAGCATAGATTGGGCGAGGGCCAAGACACTTTTCGGGCTCATCCTCATAGTATCAAATGTTCAACATAAGAGATAACAGAAGCAAGAGTAGCATAGCTAGTATCCCCGAACTTGAGGACTCACAAAAAGCTTAGCTTCAAGATGTCAAAACTAGCTATGTGGAGGATGATCGTGAGGAGCTACGGTTCCTACAAGGTAACGTCATATAGTCATAGAGTATGTGTTAGTATGTTTGAATGTATTATGTATGTAAGATAAAATGCAACAAGACATAAGCAACATAATCTAAATGCATAATCATAAGCAATGGACAAGTAAAGTAAAAATATTGCATGCATGCTCCACGCTTATGTAAAACATGCTTGTATATTACAGATTACAATTATAGGAAGGGACTATCATCATATTGTCACAACCCAAACCTAGGGCCTACACGTGACCAACAAATGGGGAATCCAAAGGAACCCCAAACAAGCCTCGTAGCACATCATCACACATCCTTAGTCGCGAAAGTAAGATAAATCAATATAAGAAAGATAAACAAGGGAAATTGGGACTAAGGGAGAGAGATTTATATTTAAATAGCTTGAATATCATAAGTGAGTCAAAGTTCAAGCATAATACATATCTTTGTCCAACAAAACCTCTAACATAGAATTTAGTGTCACGAGCCAACCCCATAGGGCGTTACCAGTGCCTGGGTTGGGTACCTAAACACTGCCTCAGATTCTATCAAACACATCATCCAATATAACAGAAGCCGACAAGGCTATGTTTCATGTTTATAATTTAATAATATTTTGGCAGAGTTTCCTATATTTTACGGACTATCCAAAATAACGCTGCACTTAGAAAATACCAACAAAGGCCATACGAGGCCAACTGAACAACACATATGCACGCCAACAAAGCTGCCACGGAGGGTGAAATCGCGCAACACACACATCATACAAGTCTAATCGAATGGACTGGGCACAACTAACACACATATATCCATAAACCTATAAATAAATCGACAGAATCATAGGAGAAGACTGGGCCCTATCGTACCCCTGAATAAATATATACAATGCAATGAACGAATATATACCAAAAGTACGCTCCGAAATATGGGGGAGCACTCCAAATAGCAGAAGGGTATCCTAAATCAGTGGATCACCAAACTATACGTCGGTATCTGCGGGCATGAGATGCACCCCTCTCCCCGAAAAAGGAAGGTCAATACAAAATATGTATTGAGTATGCAAAGCAGAAGATACAGAACATAAATCTGAGTAATAATCGAAACAAAAGTATGGAAGGTAAATACATATCATAAAATATTAAAATGTTTACTTTCAAAATACAAATCATGCATAGGGCACAGGAAATATGGTCGCCTGCTCGTCAATGGAGCCATAACACAGCATAACACCAGAAAGTTTCAAATATCTGAATCCCCGTCATATATCACAAACACAGCATAATGCCAAACACAGCATAATGCCAATAAATGCGTAACCCAGCCATCGAGCTCGGAGCTTGGTGAATCATAAATACAGCATAACACCGGAGTATATCATAATGCGCACGACAACCAACCGGCTTGGGAACCGGCGAACGATATCATAGAAGTAGGCACGAGCGGAGTAGTGAGTAATCATATGCATACATCATTGTCATAAATCCAAAATATAAGTAAAATAGTCATATTTGAAATTGGAATAATAATTATTACATAAACTTTCAAAAATTATCGAAATTGCATAAGAGGGCATTACAGGACCCACGGACGCATGGAGACCCTAGAAGGCCCAGCCTATGGAGAACATAATCATCCTATATCATACAAGCTCCTACGAGAATTTTAAAATAATCCGAGCTTTTCTGTAAAAGTTAAGTGTGTTTGTAGTTTTTGAATCGTTAAAGAATAAGTTCTTTTAAAACTAATCAGCTTTCACATACCCTTTGCAACCTATGAATTCCAAGGACATAAAAATCAATGTTATAACATATTAACACAAGAATACCAAGGAACAAATACGGATTATAAACATGCTCGGATTGCAAGAACAGAGTTACCTCGAGGCTCATATCATAGCCTATTTTAACTAAGGTATACCAAAAAGGAAGGTAGAATAGACATACCTCAAACACTCGCCAATATAATTCAAACGCACGCTAAATCCAACTAACGCTAAATCCAGAAAAAGAAGGTTGCTATACATACCTCAAATGCTCTCCAATATAATTCAAGACGCAAGATAAATCCAACTAACGCTTCGGGCTGCCCAAGGTCTACAAACAAGTCATAAAATACCAAACATTAGCTAAAGACTTTTTGGGCATTAAATTCCAAATTTGCCCTTAATTCTACAGAAATTTGGGCAGCATTTCCCCTGAAAATAGGCCACCCCGAGAATTCAACTCGGCCAAATCAATCAACAACAACAACTAACCTAGCAACATCAACAACCAATCCAAAAGGCAATACAACAATAATAACTCTCTTTTTCATCATTCAACAACATTCATAAATTCAATTCAACGACTTACCTTTAAACCAACATCGATGCTTACACATTCAAATACTAACCCAAATCCATACCAATAATATTTAAAGACATTCTAGGAAATTCACATAACACTTCCAACAATCAAAAATTTTCCTCCAATCCAGCCAAGAACAACCCCTAATCCCGAGAACCCCACTTGCCTTATATAAAGTCTCCAATCACATCAATTCCGAAGCTTTTCCCCTTTCTATGACACCCCAATTCACCAAAATCTATTCAAATATAGCATCATAATTATATAACAAACCTAACGACACTAAAATCAATTAATTCGGGTGAAAAGGGTAAAATGGTCCAAAAAATTTCATCGCCAGAAAATAACATCAGAATCTAAAAATTTTTACATGAAAATGTTCCCCAAGTGACAAGGAATTCAATAGCGAAAAATATTTCAAAAATGGAACTAATATGAGAAAGAAATCGCATGATAAAGTTTTCGAAATATAACAATAATGCAGCAGCAAATCAGCAATTTTTACCTCAAAGGATGCACCAAAATCAATAACTGAAGCTCACAAGTTTTTCACCTCAGAAAATTATACAACTTAGCCTTTTGAATCACTCAAATCGGACAAAAAATGAGATAGAAATCAAAGCTCAAAGTTTGGGGAAAAATTGAGGCGAATCTGCAGCAATATGTAAATTTAAAGCTGAGAATCGGGTCAGCCACATGGTAGAACCTGATTGGGCCATGTCACTCGCCTATTTTATCATTTTTAACAGCCTCTTGAACTTAAATTCGATGCTCCAACCTCATCCAAAGTTGAAAAAACTACAATCTATATATGAATTCTGAATCACTCAAATCGGATCAATTTTGAGAGAGAAAATGTTGATTGAAGTTGGGGGAAAATGTGTTCTTACTGCAAAATTTTGCAGCTTTCAGGTTTTGTGAATAGGGTCTGCCTCGTGGCAGAATCCTACTAGGCCACATGGCCCCGTCTTTTAATTTTCATCAACTGCTAAAACTAAATTTTGATGTTTCGGCCTCATCTGAAGTCAAAAAAATACAATCCATATATGAAATTTTATCGAAAATAGCATTCTGAACTCAATGGTGTACTCAGAATTTCCAACGAAGATCGTTTTATGCCAATGTGGGTCTTAAATTTTCCTAATTGCTCCAATACATGGAATATGGGTTCTAAAACTTAGCGAGAAAGGACAAGTAACCAAGCTCACCCTCATAGTCAAGGCATACAAAAAAGGAAAGATAGTCTTTAATACATAGTATACGAGTGAAACCAGTTACCCCAGAATGGAGGACTCGCGAACAAGCTTACATGGATACCACTAGCCAAGTGGAGGAGGAGGATGGCCAAATGGAGATCAGGTTCCTACATGGTAACATAATTTAGGTATAGAGTATGTGTTAGTACGTTTGAATGTACTAAGTATGTAAGATACAATGCAACAAGAGATAGGCGTCATAGTCAAAATGCATAATAATAGGCAATAGGCATAATATAACAATATGGCAAGTACGATAAATGCATAAGTAAAACATTCTTAAGGAGCTCATGCTCATATTGGATATCATATGTGTAGAAGAAACCAACTTAGATTTTCAAAGTAAAGACTCTTTGGTGGTTGATGATGGTTTCATCCCATCACCCTAGCGGTATCATACAAACCCCTCACATGGTTGATGATAATCAAACCTTATTACCACATGGCAAAGCACAAACCCCTTATATGGTTGATGAGTACAAACCCCCACCAAGGTTACCTGGGGTTTTATCCCCCCGGATCGGGTATGGTCTAATGCAACACTTTATATAGAGTATATCATATACAGAAGCTCAATTCATCATCATATAGTCATTTATATCATATCTCATGCTTTGGACCTTCAACTCCTTAAGAAACCACATCCAGACATTATATCAAACACTTAGAGGGTGTGTAATGCTAGTAACAAACCATGAAATATAGAGATGAAATGATGCAATAAAATTCATTGTGAAACCTTCAATCAATACCTTCCAACACCCTCAAGTAATATATATCAAAACCCCTCATCAAATCTTATAATAGATCCAAGATTTATAGGTCAAAACATAGCAAAAAAGTCACAACTTTACATAGCTTTAACATAGTGTGCCGTGAAGAGGTAAAATATGCTTGGACAACATATAACTTGATAATATAGATTACATGTGTACGAAGAGACCATCATCATAGACCAAACAAACTAGTAATTAGAATCCAAGGCATATCATCCCATCGGAAGGTGATTGAGCTATCTACCCCTCAATTAGTAGATACGCATAACACCCATCATCAAAGTGGCCAAGGTATATACCCCTCAACATGGTAGATGGGCATAGCCCCCTCCCCCCTTCCCCATCAAAGTGGTCAAGGTATATACCTCTCAACATGGTAGATGGGCATAACACCCCCAATCAAAGTGGTTAAGACATATCACTCCCTCAACAAGGATTGGTCAACTTGTAACAATATAAATATTTTTTATGAATTCAATAAATATATACATTCCCTTAATCATAATAAAGTCACTCGACTCATAAATCATGCAATAGATCATAAATAACTCAAGAATCCTTAACCAGACATTTTATCAAAAACTTGGCGGGTGTATAATTTTAGATCAAAATAATGCAATTCAAGAGTTAAATCATGTGAGAAAACTCAAGATAAATCAACCCACTAACACATAGTAAAACTCTCATGCAATATAGCTTGAAACCCCTTATCAAATCCTATAATAGATCATATACTCATAGGTCAGAACATGCTGAAGCAGTCAACATTTGATGAAAACCTCAACATAGTTTATAATCAAACTTCATAATAAGAGATACCCGTAGATAATCTAACTTGAACACACACAATATACATAAAAAGAAAGGTTGGGCACCATTGGGTAAAAGAATCTAATGGTTGAAACCCACATACCTCAAATTTGGAGATTTCCTTAATGAAGATTGGATGAAAACTTGAAGCTCGAATGAAGTTCTTGAGATCCGTAATTGAGTTTAGGACACTTAAATTTGGATGAAATAATTTGCTAAGTGTTAGGGATGGTTTTGAGAGTGTCTTGAGTGATATAACGTAGAAAAATGGCTAAGTATAGGTGTTTTTATGCATAGGAAGGAATGGGCCCAAGGGCCCAAGGCCTTAGGCCAAAATAGGATTTTGCGGCATAAAATAACACTGATCCACACCACTGGCATGTCGCGGCCAGGGTGCGGATCGTCTCTGGAATCCATAAATTTGGAAAATTAAATTTTTCTACATATGCACTGAAATCAGGATTATATTCATTTTAAAAATCATTTTCAAATTAAGTATCATTTTTAAAAATCTCAACATGAATGTCAAAATAATCGTAAACTTATCAACATAAACAATAATGTATGCAAATGACATAAGGGCTGAAACTAAGGACATGAAATCATGTTGGTGAACTTAAATTAGTACCTTAGGCTTGAGTAGAGTGGAAGAGGTATGAATGTCATTTTCTCATGTACACCTCAGCTTTCCATGTGGCACTCTCAACTTGTTGATTCCTCCAAAACACTTTGATGGACCTCTTCATGTGGACATCCTTGTTTCTCAATCTCCCATGAGGACATCCTTATTTCTCAACCTTTTTACTTGTGTATCCAAAATTTTTACCGAGACCTCTTCATAAGTGAAGCTATCTTCCACCGCATCCATAACATCCAATGGTACAATAGAATTTGGGTCACCCACACACTTTCGTAATATAGATACATGCGACACCGGATGAACCACATTCATTTCAATTGGCACACCAACTTATAGGCCACCTTACAAATCCTCCTCATAACTATATAAGGACATACAAACTTATGGCTCAATTTACCCTTTTTGCCAAATCGGACTACACCCTTCATGGGTGAGACTTTAAAGTAGACCTAGTCACCAACCTTAAATTCAAGATCTCTCCTTTTTACATCAGAATATGAATTTTGTCTACTTTGGGATGTCCTTAACCTTTCCCTTATCAATCTCACCTTCTCCAAGGCTTCCATGACTAAATTTAGACCTAACAAAGCTATCTCCCCCACCTCAAACATTCTATTAGTGATCTACAACATCTACCATAGATAGCTTAAAAAGTAGCATACCAATGCTTGAATGATCACTATTATCGCAAGCAAATTCAATGAGCAGAAGATGTTCATCCCAACTACCTTTAAACTTCATAAGACAAGCTCTAAGAATATCCTCAAGTGTTTGGATAGTTCATTTGGCGTGGACATCCGTTTGTGGGTGAAAGCCCATGCTAAGCGTAACCTTTGTACCAAGACCTCTTTGGAAGGCCTTCCAAAAGTGAGAAGTTAATTAAGCACCATGATCTGATATGAGAGACAAAAGGCACTCCATGCAATCTAACCAACTCATCTATATACAACTTAGCATAATCTTTGGCACCATAAATAGTTTTGATCGGTACGAAATTAGTTGACTTTGTCATTCTACCAACCACAACCCAAATAAAATCAAAATGATTTCTAATCTTAGGCCACATAACTACAAAATCCATGTTGATTTCCTCCTACTTCCAAGTAGGAATCTCTATATCTTGGGCTACGCCACCCGACTTTTGATGTTTGGTTTTAACCTGTTATCAATTGTGACATCTGGATGTGAACTTGGCAATGTCTCTCTTTATACCACCCCACCAATACAACTTTCTTTTAATTGTTATACATCTTTGTGGAACCCAGGTGAATAGAATAGGAAGAATTATGAGCCTCACCTAAAATCTTCTTTCTTAAGCCATCAATACTAGGCACACATAATCTACCTCGGTACCTAAGGGTACCATCTTCCAAATGGGAAAAACCTCCACCTTATCATCTCTCGCCAAGGCCATCAACTATACCAAGGCTGGGTCAATATCTTATTTTGCCTTACCTCCTTAATTAATAAAGACTTTGCACCATCAACAACCACTACACCACCAATTGCCAACCTTCTTTGAGGTAACTCCAAGTCTAGCTAACCGATGAACCTCTCTAGTTACCATATTGCCCCCATCACCGACATGTGCTAGGCTACCCATAAACACCCTACTTAGAGCATCAGCAACAACATTCGCCTTACCGGTGTGATAATGCATACTCATATCATAATCTTTAAAAACCTCTAATCACTTTCTTTGTCTCAAGTTAAGATCTTTTTGAGTGAACACATATTGGAGACTTATGATTGGTATGCACATCAACATGAACTCTATACAAATAATGATGCCAAATTTTCAATGCAAATACAACGGTAGCCAATTCAAGATCATGGGTAGGATAATTCTTTTCATGCACCTTAAGTAGCCTAGAGAAATATGCTATCACCTTACCATTTTATATCAAAACACAACCCAAACCAATTCTCAAGACATAAGAATACACAACAAACCCTTTTGGTCGGGACAAGATAGGAACGGAGATAAGCTTATCTTTCATAGTTTAGAAACTCTTATCACATTCATCAGTCCACACAAATTTTGCCTTCTTTTGGGTCAACTGAGTCATAGAAGAAGCAATAAAAAAGATCCCATTCACAAACCACCGATAATAACCCGCTAAAACCAAGAAGCTTCTAATGTCCGATGGAGTCAAAGTCTAGGCCAATTTCTTAATCACCTCTATCTTCTTAGGATCCATCTTAATGCCATCACCTGACACCATATGACCTATAAAAGAAACCTATTTCAACCATTATTCACATATTTCATATTTAGCATACAACTTTTCCTCCCTTAAGATTTGCAACACCACCCTCAGGTGATCCACATTCTCCACCTCCCTATTGGAATAGATCAAGATATCATTAATAAAACTTACCACAAACTCAAAGTGCTCATACCTAGTCCAAAAGTATGTCTTGGGAATGTCACACTCCCTCAATTTCACTTGGTGATACCCAGACCAAAGATCAATCTTAGAGAAGTGATTAGCCCATTAAAGTTGATCAAAAAAGGTCATTAGTCCTTGGTAGAGGGTACTAGTTATTTATGGTTATCCTATTAAGTTGCCGGTAATCAAAGCACATTCGAAGAGAACTATTCTTATTCTTTATGAACAACACCGGTGCACCCCAAGGTGACTTACTGGCCTTCTAAACCCTTCCTCCAACAAATCCCTCAATAGCTCTTTCAACTACATCAACTCCATCGGGGCAATAATGTAAGGGGGAATAGAAATGGGTTGTGTACCCTGAATAAAACCTATGCAAAAATTTTATTTCCCTTTCGGGAGGAACACAGGAAGCTCGTTAGGAAAGACATCAAGGAACTCATTAACCACTGAAACCGACTCTATAGGAAGGACTTTGGACTCTACATCCCTAACCCTCACAAGATAATATAGACACTACTTAGAAATCAACTTTTGGGGTTTCACACAACAAATAAATCTACCCTTGACCACTACATCACAACCTTCCCACTCAAGGATGAGGTCATTAGAGAATTGAAACTTTACCCTAGGGTTCTACAATCAACAGAGAAATAAGATAAATGTAACCAATCCACCCCAAGAATGACATTAAAATCTACCATATCTAACTCAACAAAATCACAAGGTAAGATCTTATGCTATACGAATAAGGGATAATTTCTATAGACTTTTTTTGCAATAATAGACCTACCAATAGGAGTAGACACTTCATAAGGCTCCCACAAAAAATTGGGACTAACACTAAGCTTTTTGGCAAAAAAAGGAGTAATAAAAGAGAGAGTGACACCCGGGTCTATCAAAGCATACATATCAAAATAAAAAAAACCTTTAACATACTTGTAAAGCACCATGCCAAGCCTAGTAATCCCTAGAGAGGTATGGTTAAGAACATCAATGGTCATCCTCATCATCCTTAGTAATCCATGGGCAATGTCTTGACTTTTGATCCTTTGCACCACACTTGACACATGCACTTGAACCGGCAAAACAATCTCTCAGATAGTACCTTCCACATCTGTTACTCCTAGGGAAAACATGAACACCAACACCCTTGACTTTTCCATAAAAAAATGGATAGTTAGTAATGTTGTGGCGTATCATGCCATCCCCAAAGCATACACCCATATTTCTCCTACATGTACCACTATAGTTTCTCCCATATTTTCGGCACCTAGGATGAGTCATTCCATCACCACCATGGGGCTTAGTATATGGAAGCTTACCTTTAATTTGAACTCTTCTTCTTCCTTCCTTTGAGGCCATTGGCAATCCCTTATCTTATGCCTAACACCCGGCAAACTTGAACTGATCCACAACTCCTGCCAAACACATTCCTTGAAGTTTCTTGCCCAAATCTTGACAAGTGGCAAAAGGGATCCTCACCTTTCCGTATTTGGGCATTGATAGTCTGGAAAAAGATGAGATGCCACTAACTCGGGCCTTTTTCACCTCACTCTACCTCCTCTTATCCTTTAAAGTCTTGGGATATCCCACTTGTTGATTGAGTGGAATCGTCACCAATTTGGAAAACAGCCATAGCGCATTATGAACCTCCACATTTGTAATGTCACCATTGGGTTGTTGACCCTTAAGTGAGGGATGATCAGCACCTTGGTCACCACCATCAATAGCTTGAGACATGTTCTGAAATTAATGACTAAGAGTAAGAAATAAGTCTTAGAGGACTTAACTGCATCGCAAGATGTATATAATGAAGAAGGGAAATATTTCCTAAAATGCCTCATAGCCTCTTACTCATAGTTGTGGCGCACTTCACAACCATGAATAAGACTCTACTTAACATGGTGTATTGGATTCTGAGGATCATTAACAAATTAATCCTCTAATACCAAGTTTATCATGACCTAAGCCTAAGGCCCAGATGTGACATGGCGAATGGGGAACCTGAAGGAACCCTAAACAAGCCTCCTAGCATATCAATCAGACATCCTCGATCGTGGAAGCAAAATAATAACATTAAGAGATATAAATAAGGATAAAATGACTAAGAAAAGTCTATAGTAACAATAAAACATCTAAGAGTCAATATCATAGCATAATTATAATAATTTTTCCAACAGCACCTTTAGCATGGATTGGGTGGAGGCCAAGACATTTTTTGGGCTCACCCACATAGTACCAATCATTCAACATAAAGAGATAACAAAGGCAAGAGTAGCAAAGCTAGTTTCCCCGAACTTGATGGCTTACCAAAAGCTTATCATCAAGATGCCAAAACTAGCCACGTAGAGGATGATCATGGATGCTCCATTTCCTATATGGTAATATCATGTAGGCATGGAGTATGCATTAGTACGCGATGTGCTGTCAAAATATAATATATTTGGTGCCTAAAACAAATGGTTTTATAAGTTCCTAAATCGAGTTTTTAGTGTTTTTGTGTTAATATTGCAAAAAAGTTAGGTTGGCATGATTTTGAAGAAAAGTTATAGATTTTGCTGAAGCATAGGCCATACGAGCCTATCTACCAGTCGTAGCTCACGCTATGGGTCGTAGGTTGTACCGTAGCAAGAATCAGAGACCAAAAATCAGAAATCTACCAAGTGAAGGCCGCCCCTATGAGCCCAGCCTACGAGTCATAATACACACTATGACTTTTATAGGTGGACTCATTGCAAAAATCAGAGAGCCAAAATGTTGGACCAAAAACTAAAGACCAAGACTATGAGATAAACGTACGAGTCGAAGCCCAAGCAACAACTCATACCTATAGGTCATAACAGTTCAATCTAAGATTCCAAGAACCTCATATGAGACTGCGACTATGACTTTTAAGTAATCCTACGAGTCGTAACCGCAAGACTTATCAGCTATCAGTAGTCTTTTCTGTGTAAATTCTAGAGTTATTTGGTAAACACTATATATATCTTAAGTTAGGTTTTTGAATTAAAGTTCGACCAATAGACATTTTCACATTACATTTTGAAGCTTTTCTTAGGTTTTTAGTGTAGATTATTTTTCTCTCCTGGAAAACCCATTTTGGGGATTGCAAATCTTGTCTTGTACTCATTGTTGATCAATCAAGATCCTTTGCACCACACTTGACACATGCACTTGAACCGGCAAAACAATCTCTCAGATAGTACCTTCCACATCTGTTACTCCTAGGGAAAACATGAACACCAACACCCTTGACTTTTCCATAAAAAAATGGATAGTTAGTAATTAGTAACTAAGCACCCATAACTTGATTTGAAATAACCTAGTGTTTTTGCATTTCTAAAATTAGAGTTTTGCATATATTATCTATTTCCCTTCATGTTTATTATTGTTTGGTGGTGGCTAATAACAAATCCCGCCTACTATCCTGATCCCAACCATGGTAGTGACAAATAGGAAAAGGGAAGTAGATGACAGAATTCAGTTGATATATTCCCATCTAATCGGCTAAACCTTACCAAGGGAAGGTTTACTGGGACTATTGGTAATAGTTAGTTGGCACGCCATAGTGTTCGACCAAGCGTCATGGTGAAATTTGACCCTCACCTTCACAAGAGGACTAGAAGAACCTAAGTTGCCATCCTGTATACGAGTCACCAATTATAAATATGTATCTAGGGTAATCAAGTCAACGAACCATGGGGAACAGAATTCCCAAGTCATCCCCAAAATTGAGCATTTCCTTGCATTTTAATTAGTATCTATTTTTTTTGAATCACAACCCCTTCATCAATTAGATATTATAGTCATAAATACTAGACATGATTAGTAGTGAAGTCTTCTTGTCAAAGCCCTATATTCCCTGTGGATTCAACCCTAACATCAGTTAGGTTAATTACTGATAGTGACCACTTTCTTATTAGAACGTGACCATCAAACCATCCAAAATTATGGCGCCATTGCCGGGTAATACTACTGGGTTTTGATTTGAATTCACTATTAGTTAGTTCTAGTGTTGATTTCTAGAGTCTCCTATATTATTTTTTTTGTTTGTTTTTGTTACTTTATTTTAGGTACAGGTTTGCTGGCACTATGACTGAGGAAACATATGACATTGCAAATGACTTGTTGGAAACTTTTTAGACCTATTCTATAGAGGATCCCCAAATCCATCTATAAAATTTCACTCAAACATTTAGGCGGGTCATTGGGACAAGACATCCTGCTTGGGAGGCCAAGACTCTTTCGGTTTTCCCCGTGTCTCTCCGAAGTGAAGCTATAGAATGATGGTCAATTCTTCCACCCGATGTTTTCTCTAACTAGGGGGAAGTACAAAGAGTCTTCCTCTTGAACTTCTATAGAGTCCTACAGGCAGAGGTTATAGAATAATATTTGTAATTTCAAAAGACTACCAGGAGAACCTTTGGTAGCGGTCTGGGAAAGATACAAGTAATGCCTAGCTGCGAATCAGAACTATGGTCTAACTGATGATGAGTTGGCAGCTAGCTTCTACCAAGCATTACCCTTTGAACAACTAAACAACACCGGTAGGCTGACGTATTATTTGGAGGAGTCTGTTAGGAGTTTGTAAGAAGACTATTTAATAAGATCATTGAGAGGATGGACAAGCTATCTGCAGTTATCCAAGTCTACCAACCTCTTCAAGAGCAAGTCGAACCATCTGTTAGTTCATCTATAGGAGCCTCAGGTAAAACTTAAAGCGAAAATGTTGCACATTGGATGAGGTTACCTCACCAGCATTTAATCACTGATAAGCTGACCTAGATTGAGCATATTCTTGAATAAGTCCTGACCAAGGTGAATGAGCAAGATGGCATCATTAGGGAGATAAATTTTGATGTCCTTAAATATAATTACAAAGTGGAACAACAAACTATATCGATGCAAATTCTTGGTGATAGGATTGAGCCACTCGCTGAGCAACTAGATGTAGTGCAAGATGAACAAAGGAAAAGTAGAAGAGGTAGTGATGGATCCCATGAGGAAGTCTGAGTATACATGAATGACTAAATTGAGCCACGATGTTAAACAAGGTGCTTCTTCGAAGGCAACTCAAGTATCTTTTTTTATGATTGCTTTATTTTGAGACATTTTATTATATTTTATTTGTTGACTAGTGACTCAATAGAGTGTTGTGATTTTTTAAACTATGAATTAGTTGTATCAATTGGCATTTTGGTGCATTTTAGGTAATAAATTGCACAAAAAAACTAAGTGCTGAAGAAGGGATAAATTAAGTTTGAATGTAGCTCATACGAGCAGGCCTACGAGTCAAATTGAATGTTATGACTCATAGTTATGCCCCATAGAGGAAAATACTGAGTACCAGAAGTTGGCACACACACCATGAGAAAACCTTACGTTTCATAAGGTCCCCTATGAGTCATAAGTGCGGTTCATAACGTTCAAGTATGAAATCAAAATTTTCCTAAGTGTTGGGTCTGCTAAGAGATCAGGACCTATGAGTCGTATGTCATCATACGACTTGTAGTCGGGATCTCATAAGACGAAGTTGCAGAATTTTAAAGGGCAGACTGTTGTGAATGTCAAGAGACCGAAGTCTCTTGGATTTTCATATCCCTTCATGAAGTGTTCCCTTTCAGTTTATAACTCCCCCCATCATTCTATTTCACTATTACATGCATTTTTACCTTTTTCACCCACTAAAATTCCCCAACAAAGGAATTAAGCACTAAAGAACTCATCTAGTTTTTCTCCTCACAGTTCATTCACTCATTCATCTGGTAAGTTTTCATAGTTAATTTTGGTTTATCTATGAAAAAATCCTTATCTCATGGATGATTTAATAAAAGCCTCAAGTTCATGATTAGTATAACCTTGCAAAATTTCCTGTGATAGTTAGGAGAATGTGATTTACAATTTTTGATGTCTTTGTAAATGGTCGAGTCTTGAATCTTGTTTTTATTTGGTGAATTTGATATCCAATGTTATTACCATATGCGTGTGTTGCTTATTTTATGGATCATAATTAACCTAGCGTGGGACTGAAGTTGTTGGGTTGAGGGGTAGTATAGTTTTGTTGTCAGTGTGCATTGGTGGTAATAATTTTAGAAGAATTTTCAACTGCTAAGGAGGAATTCATGCTTTATTTTGATATAATTGGTAATGATGAGTCTTTATGGTTTACTACTTTATTGCCTATGTTTTTGGGGTGTATCCTTTAATGCCTTCTTTGTTTGTTATTGGCCATTGTGGAAAGGTTAGCGTTACCCTATAGGCTGTCAGTTTTCTATCATGAGGAGCCACGATAAGTCGTAGGTCTCTCTACCAGTCGTGGTGGTCCTTCGTAGAAGGCAACAGCTACCCATGGTGCCTTAACCCTTTTTATGTGAGATTCACCTATGACTCATAGCACCTATGATGAGTCGTAATAGTGGACCTGTGACCCTTCTATGAATTCTCAAAGTGTCTCTGGAATGCGGTACGTGTAAAGAATACAACTCATAGGTAACCCTACAAGTCATATCTACACCTAGTTTCTGCAACTCTAATCCTGGTTTATTCTCTTTAGTTAGGATATTTAATGGATAGTTACTTGATTATGTTATGAGTTATTGTGCTGATATAAAATATCAGGGTGCTCAGGATTCTGTCTATAAAGGTTTTGTAGAGAAAATGTCTCCAAGAGGGCAAAGAGTTGTTGCCCCATCCCCCGGACACCAATTGAGGGGTGATATATCTAAGGATGAGCAATCAACTAAAAAAATAAATATGCACCCTAAGCCTGAGGCCAATGCACCCTTGACATAATCACAATCAACCAGAGTACCAAGGGAAGTAAATAGCTCCTCCCAGTCTGATGAGCAGGATGAAAAAGGTGGTTTGGATGATGATGACTCCACTTCTGAGTCTAGCTCTTTGGATGTATCTTAGACTCAACATAAAGAGACCACTCCTCCACAGCCAGCTGATTTTGCCTACACAATAACTTCCACCATTCGACAAAATACAAGATGGTATGTTATTGGAATGAAAGAGATCCATGATGAGGGACTAGAACTTAAAAGTCAAGGGAGGCTGATGCGGAGATTTTGTGAGGAGGTAACGTTGAAATACTCAGGTTTGAAAGGCATGCTGAATTTAGAAGCTGGCATTGACCACCATAGATTAGGATGGTTATCATAAGTGTTGGGGAAGTATGCTCTTTACTTGGTTCGGGAATTCTATGCTTCTTATTATACTACAGTATGTGGCAATCTTTTGAGGCTCATGAAGCCCATTAATGCACCAGGGTTGAGTAAAGTCATGGTCAGGGGTGAGATAGTCGATATCTCAGCAGAGACTATTTGAAGGGTGCAATTCAAACCAAATTATAGTGCCCCATACTCCATAGCAGAATATGACCACAGGATTACAGACATGAGGAAAGCAGTTAATCAGAATGATGCTAGGTTGAAAGTGGAGTTATTAAGGTGGATAGCAAGCTAGATTTGCGAGGAAGGTGTTGAGCCGATATGGGTTATAGACCATGCCAAGCATATTCTGAAAGCCCATCCCTCTTTTAGGGTAAGGTTTTGGTGGTCTATTATCGGAATGAGCATTATGCCCATATTCACAGATAATATGATCACATTTGAGAGTATCGTATTATTGGCAAGCATCTTACCAGGGCATGAAATTGATTGGGCTCAAGTTTTGGCAAAACAGATACATGAGTAAGTACTCTGCAGTCATCAAACATTGCTATTCCCCATTCTGATGCATATGTTATGCAAGGTAGCAAGGTTCTCGCTTGGACTATCATATAGCGGCCTTACATATGATGGATCCCAGCCTAATCAAGGCTGATGAAAACCCAATTGCCCTATAGAGAGTTATCCCACCTCTTATCCAAGAGCCATTTCTGGTAGAGCCACAAGTTCCAGGTTTACCCTCAGTTCCTACGGGCACTACTTCGGCTTCTACAGAGCCCACATCGGTAGCCTTGATCAAGTCTAGACCATCCACCAGCACCAGCTATGTTATAAGTTGACCCTTTTTTCTCTATTGTTGCTTTTTAGGCTTTACTATGTAGGGTGGTTGTAGCAGAGGACAGGCTGCGAGAGTTATCAGCATGGGTCCGGCCGTTGATTTATCAGACTATTCGGAATACCAAGGAAAAGATATAGGTATTTGGCCGAGATTTATTGATGATTGAGTCTGAATAGTTGATGAGGCATTTGATTGGCCTATCGACATGAGTGCGATGACAAATGAGTTTGCCAAGTTCAAGGCCGACTTATTGCAGCTATTGAAAGCCCCTGTTCTAGCCCTAGATGTAGCACCGGTAGGTGATGATGCATTTGATTAGCTCACCAATTGTTCAGACACCAGTAGGAAGAGGCCCTATGAGAATGTTGATCTGGAGCCAACCTCGAAGCGGCCGATACCTAAAGAGGAGGAGCCCATACATGAGGAGGTGGTGTAGGAGTTGCTTTGGTTGGCAACTATTTGGAGAGAGAGAGAGAGAGAGCACAACACACCCTACCTAGAAAGGGTAATCGAGCACCATGATGTTTGACCACTTTTGATCGCAACTCTTAATTGCTTTTATGGATACTATATCATTTTTTTAGACAATATCTTTTTTTTGGTTTTTGTGGATGTTCTTGTTGGATAATGTTTTTACTTTGGTTTTGGATAGTGGTTTTGTTAACTATCAGTTTTGAATGTATATGTCTTTATGTTATGTTTTTGTATGTTCGACTTTTCTTTGTGTTGGTACTTTAAGGACAAAGTATCCTATTTTGGTGGGGTGGTGGAAGTTATGGATTCAGGTGAAGTCTGAGTAGCCATAAGTCTATAACTTTCCCTATTTTTGGTCCCAAAGTTTTCTTGTCGTCTTTCCTTTTCCTTATGGATATTTAATTTTCTTTTGAACCGGCATATTTTAGGGAAGTACAGATAATTTGTCAATGCATAGTAATGTTATCGTTTTGCATATATATAGTTCTAAGACTTTCTTTAAACTTTTGATGTAAAATTGGGTACCCTCAAAATTTTAGAGGTTGTAATTATTGATGCATTCGTACATTTTTGAGTGTCTAGAAATGTTTGTTCTGATATTGTCAAGGTAAGCTGAGACCGAAAGCATGACCTATGAGTCTATACATAATTGTGGATGCAATTGCCATGTGTGCTGTGAGCCTATTTTGCTGCATTCATGCATCTTGTATGGAGCCAGAACTTGTCTTATTGCTCTAAAGTTGTTTTTGTGATGTAGTGGATATGGAAGGGATCTTAGGCCTTTGTTCCTTTAGTGAAACCACTTTTAGGCTAAATGACCCACCAGAAAAGCAAGTGAATCCATTGTTCCAAACTTTTGAGCATATCATGTACTCATTCTTTCTTGATACCTTGCTAGCTTAACCTTGTTTGATAAAATGCCTTGATATTGGCCCTGTTCTATCCTTGAACATGTGAACCTTGATTGATAAGGCCTAAGTTGAGGGTGGTTGCAGTTAGTGCCCCTGGTTTGAGGCATAGATATTATGTACTTCACTTGAAGCTAAAAGCCTAAGTAGAGGTTGGCTCTTATTGTGGCAAAGTAGTAATAATAAGGTGGTTAGTTGGGAAATCAAGAAAAGAAATGACAAAGCATGAACTGAGTGAAGAAAAAGAAAAGAAAAGTGCCTTGAGTTAAAGAAAAAGTAGCATAAATGAGTTTGAAATCAAGGCTCAGCTGAAAAAGAGAAAGAAAGCACTTGAGAAAAGTTCAAAACAAGATAATAAGGGTGGATAGGTTTAAAATGGGTGAATTATGAAAGCAAAAAGTATTAGGAAACATGGTTCAAGGATAGCTTCAGTCACTATTTGCCCAAAATACCTCACCAAAGCACCCTAAGCCGATGTTACAAGCCAATAAGTCCTAAAGTGATCCACCTCCACTTTATCACTAAGCCAAAAGATGAGCATAGAGGCAAGCCTATGGTGTTAGTCAGTATGCATTGAATTTCAGTGGTGAGAGTGAGAATGCTTCCTCAAGCCCTGAAAACTAAAATGCTTTTGAGTTATTATAAGGGACTTCTTTCTAGTGAGGGGATTTGCACTACTTGAGTAGCATATGACTATATCAGTGATTGTGGATGGTTGATGTTCCTTATCTTATCATAGTTAGATTGCCAAGTATCTCATTATGTTCTTGTATGTTAAATAATTCCACAATCCTATTTTGAAAATGCTCGTTAGGTATCTGAATCAGAGGAGTTGATATATATGCCATTAGCATAGTTACTATGTATTTATCTTTGTCTATGTAGATTGAGTCGTCGCTTGAGGACAAGAAATAATTATAAGTTGAGGGTATTGATGTGCTGCCAGAATACAACACATTTGGTGCCTAAAACAAGGGATTTTGTGAGGTCTTAAAGCAACTTTTTAGTGTTTTGATGTGTTTTTATGTTAATATTACAGAAAAGTTAGGTTGGCATAATTTTGAAGAAAAGTTGCAGATTTTGCTGAAGCATAGGCCATACGAGCCTACTTATAAGTCATAGCTCATTCTACAGGTCATAGGTTATATCGTAACAATAATCATAGACCAAAAATCAGAAATTTGTCAAGTGAAGATCACCCCTAAGAGCCCAGCCTATGAGTCGTATTTCAAGAAATGATTAGTAGTGAAGTCTTGTAGTCAAAGCGATGTATTTCCTGTGAATTCGACCCTAACCTTGGTTAGGTTAATTACTGATAGCGACCACTTTCTTATTGGATCGTGACTATCAAACGATGAGTACGTTTGAATGTACTAAGCATTTAGAGTGCAAGGCAATAAGAGATAGGCAACATAGTTGAAATGCATAATCATAATCAAGGGATAGATATAATATCAACATGAGATGCATGATTAATGCTTGAAGTAAAACATGCTTGAATAACATACAACTTGAGAATATAGATTACATGTGTAGGAAGAGACCATCATCATAGACCAAGCAAACTAGTACTTTGAATCCAAGGCATATCACCCCTTAGAAGGTGATTGAGAATGTACCCCTCAATTGGTAGATGGGCATAGCCCCCCCCCCCCCAATCAAAGTAGCCAAGCTATATACCCCTCAAAATGTAAGATGGGCATAGCACCACCCATCAAAGTGGTCAACATATATACCTCTCAACATGGTAGATGGGAATAACATCCCCCATCAAAGTGGTCAAGGTATATATGCCTCAACAAGGTAGATGGGTATAGCCCCCCCCCCCCCCAATCAAATTGGTCATGTTATATACCCCTCAACATGGTAGATGGGCATAACACCACCCATCAAAGTGCTTAAGGGATATCACCCCCTCAACATGGTATGGTCAACTTGCAAGACTATAGATATTTTTCATGAATTCAATACATATATACATTCCCTTAATCATCATAAAGTCACTTGATTTATAAGCCACACAATAGATCATCTATAACTCAAGAATCATTAACATGACATTTTATCACACACTTGTCAAGTATGTCATGCTAGTTCAAAATCACAGAATTCAATAGTGAAATCATGTTAGAAAACTCAAGATAAATCAACCCACAAACGTATAGTAAAAACCTCATGCAATATAGCTTGAAACCCCTCATCAGATCTCATAATAGATTATAGATTCATAGCTCAAAACATGCCTAAATAGTCAATATTTTATGAAACCATAACATAGTTTTTAATCAAATGTCATAATAAGAGATACCCATAGATATCCCAACTTGAAAACATGCAATTTACATAAAAAAGAAGGTTGGACACCATGGATGAAAGAACCCAATGGTTAAAACCCACATATCTCATATTTGTGGATTTCCCTGATGAAGATTAGATGAGAACTTGAAGCTTCAATGAAGTTCTTGAGATCCGACATTGAGTTTCGGACACTTGAATTAGGATGAAATATTTGGCTAAGTGTTAGAGAGGGTTTTCAGAGTGTCTTGAGTGATATAGAGTTGAAAAATAGCTAAGTATAGGTTTTTTTACGCATAAGAGGCCTGGGCCCAAGATCCCAAGGTCTTAGGCCAAAACAGGATTTTTACGCATAAAATAACACTAATTCACGCCCCTAGCGCGTCGCCGCCAGGGCGCATATCATCTCTAGAATCCATAAATTTGGAAAATTAAATTTTTGCTATCAGTGCTCTAAAATCTGGGTTATACTTATTTCACACTCAATTTTGCCCCCTGATCACGAATATGAAGTTGGATTTTAGATATCACTCACGAATTTTGAGATATATGAAAATTATGATTATGGGCATTTCCAAAGCACATGTTGTGGGCATTTCTGGGGACTTTCAAATGCATTTAAATATTATTTCAAAAATCTCAACTTAAGTGTCAAAAATCACTATAAACTTATGATTCACTATAAATATGAATGCATGTAAATGACTTAAGGGTTGAAACTTAAGTCTTGAATTCATGTAGGGGACATAAATTAGTACCTTAGGCTTAAGTAAAGTCAAAGAGATATCGATATCAATTTTGCATTCCATGTCGACTTCCCATATGGCCCTTTCAACTTGTTGGTTTCTCCAAAGAACCTTGACGGAAGCTACATCGTTGTTTCTCAACCTCTTCACTTATCTATCAAAAATTTCTACTAGGACTTCTTCATAAAATTGTCTTCTACCACACCCACAATATCCAAAGGTACAATAGAACTTGGGTCACGCAAACACTTTCTCAACATAGAGACATGAAAGACCAGATAAACCATATTCATTTGAATGGGCAAGTCCAACTCATAGGCCACCTTACCAATCCTCCTCAACACTCTATAAGTACCAACAAACCTTAGGCTCAATTTACCCTTCTTGCTAAATTGAACCACACCCGTCATAGGTGAGACCTTCAAATAGACCCAATCACCAACCTTTAGATTCAATGTCCATTTTACTCACATTAGAATAGGACTTTTGTCTACTTTGGGCTATTTTCAATCTCTCCCTTACTAACATCTCCTTCTCAAAGGCCTCTATGACCAAATCCAGACCTAGCAAAGCCATCTCCCCCAGTTCAAACGACCCAACTGGGGATCTATAATGCCTACCATAAAGAGCTTCTAAAGGAGCCATACCAATGCTTGAATAGTAACTATTATTGTAAGCAAATTCAATGAGTGAAAGATGATCATCTGAAAACACAAGCTCTAAGCATATCATCAAGGGTTTTGATAGTTTTCTCGGCTTGGCCATCTATTTGAGGGTGAAAGGTCGTGCTAAGTTTAACCTTTGTACCATGAACTCTTTGAAGAGACCTCAAAAAGTGAGAAGGGAATTGAGCACCATGATCTGATATGATAGAGAAAGGCACCCATGCAATTTAAACAACTTATGAATATATAATTTGGCATAAATTTGACACCATAAGTAGTTTTGACTGATAGAAAATCAATCGACTTTGTCAGTCTATCAACCACAACCCAAATAGAATCAAATTTCTTTCTAGTCTTAGGCAACCCAACCACAAAACCAATATTGGTTTCCTCCCACTTCCAAGTAAGAATCTCTATATCTTAGGCTAGGCCACCTAGCCTTTGATGTTCGGCATTTACTTGTTGGCAATTATGACATCCAAATACAAACTTGGCAATGACTTTCTTCATACCACCCCACCAATACACCACCTAAAATCTCTATGCATCTTTGTAGAAGCGAGGTGAATAGAATAGAAAGAATTACAAGCCTCATCTAGAATCTTCTTTCCCAAGTCATCAATACTAGGCACACACAATCTACACACAATCCATCTCTCCCTTGGGAGAAAACCTCTACTTTACCTTCTCTCACCAAGGCCTTCAACTCTAACAAGGTGGGGTAGATCTTGTTTTGCCTTTAGCAAGGTGGGATAATCTTGTTTTGCCTTTGCCTTCTCAAACAATGAAGACTTAGAACCATCAAGGACCACTACACCCCCTTTACCCACTTCTTCAAACCTAACCCCCAATCTTGCCAACAAATAAACCTCTCTAGCCACCTTTTTGCCATTATCATCAACATAAGCTAGATAACCCAAAGACATCCTACTTAGAGCATCAACCACAATATTAGCTTTACCGGGATAATAATGCACACTCATATCATAATCCTTAAGAAGCTCTAAAAACCGTCAATGCCTCAAGTTGAGATCGCTTTGGGTGAAAACATATTAGAGACTCTTATGACCGATGAAAACATCAACAGGAACCCCCATACAAGTAATGATGCCAAATTTTCAAAGCAAATACCATGGTGGCCAATTCAAGATCATGGGTAGCATAATTGTTTTCATGAACATTAAGTTGTCTAGAGGCATGTGCTATCACCTTACCATTTTGCATCAAAACACAATCCAAACCAATTCTTCAGGCATCACAATACACAACAAACCCTTCCAACCCTTCCAGTAGAGACAAGATAGGAGTGGAGACAAGCTTATCATTCAATGTTTAGAAACTCTTCTCACATTCATTGGTCCTCGTAAATTTTGCCATCTTTTAGGTCAACTTAGTCATAAGAGAAGTAGTAGAAGAGAAGCAAGTTAGAAATACCCGGTAATAACCCGACAAACCCAAGAAACATCTATTATCTGATGGAGTCAAAGGTCTTGGTAAATTTCTTATCATATCTGCCTTTTTAGGATCCACCTTAATGCCATCATGTGACACCACATGACCTAGGAAAGCAACCTCTTTCAACCAAAACTCACATATTTCATATTTAGCATACAATTTCTCCTCTCTCAAGATTTGAAACACCACCCTCAAGTGATCTATATGCTCCTCCTCACCATGGGAATAGATCAAGATACAATCAATAAAAACCACCACAAAAAGTCAAGGTTGTCATGACCCATGCCGAGGGACTAGATGTAACCGGCGAATGGGGAACCCAAAGGGACCCCAAACAAACCTCATAGCATATCATTACACATCCTTGGTCTTGGAAGCAATTAGAATGACAATAAGAGATAAATGTAAGCAAGGGGAATTGGGACTAAGGGTAAACACCCATATCATCAATACCAAGAGATAATAGAGTCAAAGCTCACATCATTAATACATAACATATCCAACAACACCTCTACTACATTGATAAAAGTGGGGGCCAAGACAAAGCAATCGAGCTCACCCTATAGTCAATATATAAGTCAAGAGATAAAATCTTAATACATAGCAAGAGATCATAAGTAACATCCCTAGAATGGAGGACTCACCAACAAGCTTGATAGAAGTCGTAATAGCCATGTGGAGGAGGATGATTAAGCGGTACGTCTGTTCCTACATGGTGATATCATCTAAGCATAGAGTATACATTACTATGTTTGAATGTACTAAGTATGTAGAATGCAATGCAATAATAGATAAACATCATAATCAAAATTCTTAACTAGAAAATAGATGAGCATATGGCAATATGACATGAATGGAAGATGCTTAAGTTAAATCACACTTTCATAGAACATAATATATGTGGAGGGAGTGACCATTTTTTAGTATAATCCAAGGCCTATCACCTTCATGGAGAGGTGCAAGAGGTATGAACCCCTTCATGAGGTTATTGAGGTACAAACCCCCCTCCCCAATGGATTAATAGGTACAAACCCCTAACATGGTTGATGGAGTACAAACCCCCCAACAAGGTTGATGGCTAAAAATGACCAACATAGGTTGATGGATACAAACCCCAAACAAGGTTGATAGATAATCGCACCCTACCACCCATGGTGACCGGAGTACAAACCCCCCGATAAGTTATCAAGGTACGAACACCTTGACACGGTTACCCAGTCAAACAACCCCAAAGTAGGGCATGGTCATAAGACAACACCATATAGAAGAATATAATTTATACATTCATCCCCCTCATTGTCATCTAGTCATCATATACATACATACATTTTCATCATCATTCTATCATCATTTCACCATCATATAACCATCATAAACATACATACATTTCATCATCATTCTATCATCATTTCATCATCATTTCATCATCATTCTTTCATCATATAGTCATTCAACTCATAAGACAAGCATTGATCCCTAAATTCCTCAATAAGTCATAACTAGACATTTTATCAAGCACTTAGATGGTGTATAGTAATAGTATAAAGCCATTCAATTTAAGAGTGAAATTATTCCAGTTAATTAAATGTAAAACCTTCAATAGGTACTTTATAACACCCTCAAGCAACATACATCAAAACCCTTTTATCAAATCTTCCAATAGAACTTAGATTCATAGCCTAAAACATGGTAAAATAGTCACAATTTCATGTACCACAACATAGTGTGTAGTGAATTTCTTAATGAATAAGACCTATGAATAAATCAACTTTAAATCATGCAATTTTGAGTTTAAAGAGCTTGAGTATCATGAGGGAAAGGAACTCATGAAAGAAACTCACATACCTTAGCCTTGGAGATGAACTTGATAAATATTGGAGATGGAGACTTGGAGCTTGAGAGGAAATCCTTAGATTCGGAGAGAGTTTTGAGAGTTGAGTTTAGGAGCAAAATATTGACTAAGTTTTTGAATGAATATTGGAGAATGTTTTGAATGATATGATGCTGAAAATGGCTTAGTATAAGTATTTTCATATTTGGAAACACCTAGGCCTAAGGCTTAAAAGTCTTGGACTGAAATCAAAAACCTGCACACAAAAATGTTCTACAGCGTGAAAACAATACTGGAAATTGCATTTTTGAAAATTCAAAATTGCTAATTGTTTGCTCTTAAATCTGGGTTAGACCTATCTTCCACTCAAAATGACCCCTTGAACAAGAATACAAAGTTGGATTTCCAATATAACACACAAATTTTGAGATATATGGAAATTATGATTCTAGGCACCTCCGAGGCATATTTTCAGGCAATGTTTGGGGTCGTTTCAATGACTCCCCCTTAGAAATATTCATCCCCGAATATCAAAGAGACACATATGAGAGACATAACCATGACAATTTCAGCCCACATAAGAATATAATAATCCCCTAAAATATCATTTCAAAATCACATCATAAGTGTAAAATCATCATGATCTTAGTCAATGTAAACTTTAACATATGTAATGACATAAGGGCTGAACTTAAGACTTGAGATCATACAAAGACTTAAATCAATATGTTTGGTTTGTGTGGAGTGGAAAAGGTAAGGATATCCCTTTTGCATGTCCGTTTCAACCTCCCAAGTAGCACTTTCAACTTGTTGATTCCTCCAAAGGACCTTAACGAAAACGACTTTCTTGTTTCTCAATCTCTTCACTTGCCTATCTAACATATGACCCAGAACCTCTTCATTGGTCAAAATTATCTTCAATAACACCTAGACATCAAGAGGTACAATGGCATTCGGATCACCCACACATTTTCTCAACATCGACACATGAAACACCGGATAAACCAAATCTATTTCACTAGGCAATTCCAACTCAAAAGCTACCTTGCCATCCCTTCTTATCACACTATAAGGACCTACATATCTTAGGCTCCGATTTCCCTTCTTACAACATGGTGATATCATCTAAGCATAGAGTATACATTACTATGTTTGAATGTACTAAGTATGTAGAATGCAATGCAATAATAGATAAACATCATAATCAAAATTCTTAACTAGAAAATAGATGAGCATATGGCAATATGACATGAATGGAAGATGCACAAGATCCCTTCTTCTCACATTGGTATAGGACTTTTGGTGACTATGGGTCATTTTCAACATTTCTCTAATCATCCTAACCTTTTCAAGAGCCTCCATGACCAGATCTGGTCCCAACAAAGCTACCTCATAAACTAAAACCAACCAATTGGTGATCTATAATGTGTCCCATAGAGAGCCTCAAATGGAGCCATACTTATACTAGAATGATAACTATTGTTATAGGCAAACTCAATCAATGGAAGATGATCATACCAACTATGATTAAGCTCTAACACACATGCCCTAAGCATATGCTCAAGGGTTTGGATAGTCCTCTCGGCTTAGCCATCCATTTGGGGGTGCAAGGTCGTAGAAAGCTTAATTCTAGTACCAAGATCCCTTTGAAAGGACCTCCAAAAGTGAGAAGTAAACTGTACCCCATGATCCGATATGAAAGATAAAGGAACCCTGTGCAACCTTACCAAGTCATGAATTTACAACCTTGTATATTCTTCAACCCTATATGTGGTTTTAACCTATAAAACTTCACACATATATGTACTAGTCCTATGCACGTGAAACATGATATGGCTTGGTCAAATTAGGTCCTATTTTTAAAAGTGGTTGAATCTCAAATTAGAGGGCGATATGTATGTCTAACGCTTAAGAGAGTCGAGTGTATACAAGTTTAACTCAAATTAAAGAGATTACGACCTTAAATGAAGTGAGGGAAGTGAGGTGGTTGTAGGACTTAGGAAGCTAGCAGGTAAGTCACCTACTTGCTTAGCTTAAATTTGCTAGCTAGATGTAGAAGAGGCCCGACGTTGAATCTATCCAAGTCCGATTATGAATAAAGTCCATGTTAAAGGTGTAACTTTAACCCATGTTTTAGCAACATAAATGGACTATATTTTCAGCCCAAGAAGGATATGAAAAGATCCAAAAGACATCACAATTTCTTTGATAATTTAGGCCCAAACTAACTAAGAGAAAGGGGGGAAATGGGCAGCAAAGGCCCATTAATTTGTAGCCCCTTAAGGCCCAAGTGAAAGGGCAAAAATGGTACATTAATAACTTTATAAAATAAGGCTTATAATGGAAAAGTAAGTAAGCCAAGTGCTCCTTTAAAAGGGGATTATAAGAAGCTTACTCAAGTTACTTAACTTGGACAAAAATCAGATTGTTTTTGAAAGTTTTGTCTCAACTCTTTCTTGACTTTACAAGCAGCCACAAGAGACTTTTAGGGTTCTTGAAGAGGCCCTACAACTTGAAGGTAAATGTAAGTAATTATAGTTGTGTATTTAGTATGGTTTGTTCATAAAAAACAAGAAGTATATGCTAGTTATGGTTGTGTTGGAAATTTGGACAGCATGTGTCCTAAGTATTGTGGTGCACTTTTCTTGTTACACAAAAGGATTTTCTCTTCTCGATTGGCTGAATTATGAAGTAAGACATATGTTTTTAACAAGGTTAAGTTTGTTAGTGATATAACTAGGCTGCTGCACCACTTTTATAGTCTGCAAAAGTAAGTTCTTATATGATATCGCAATTGTGTTCATAGTACGAACTTGTGGGTTGGTATTTGGAAATTGTTGTTCCACGACCTCCATCTACTTTGGGACTAACTTTAGACTATTTTAAGGCTGATTTTATTTGTAGATAGTGTTGGATATAGTATAGTTAAATTTGAAAAAGGTTTGGGATTGTTGATGTCGAAATGTAACGAGATGACGTAATGTTATGCCGCCTATCTGTGTATTGTGTAAGATTGTTCTGCCTTGTACCCTGTGAACTGTTGTAAGACTGTTCAGGGTCTAAAATAAGTTGTATATTATATGCACATAGGAATGATTATTAGAAAATACGATTATAAGTGGAAAAGGTTGAAAGAATGCCTTTGTGTCGCTAAATACAATCTTGCTACCGGGATGTTACTTTTTATAAGATTGGACTACCAAGAAGTGGTTCTTAGCTACTAATACTAGTATTACTGTCTACTCTATTTTATATAAATATTTGAAGGAAGAGGAAGTTACTCCGAGGTAATAATGAGGTCATATATCGAGGTATGTAAGGCTACTTGATTTCGTATTATTTGGCATGAAACACAGACCCCTCCTTGGCACATAAAGGCACTTACCAACACCAACACAACTATTACCCATGTCTCCACTTTTTCACATGTTTATATGCTCCAATACTTAGTCACCTTCAAATCTGCATACATACGTGGATACCAAGTTACATGGGTTCTTGTTGCTAAATAAAGTTCACAAGTAGTTTCAACACATACGCATTTCATTACTTATGTAATGTACTCTTTTCATTGTCATATTGTCTTGTATGATTATATGCATGTCACATGCTACATCTATAGTCTTGTAGCTCCAATATTATGACCACCAAAAGAATCATCTCGAAAGTAATAGAAAGATAAAGTATATTGCTTATTGATGGGTGGTAACTTGAGGGTTGGAAGAATATCCTAGCCAGGATCGATCCAATCATAGGGGATAGCCCAAGGGGTGAAAAGGAAAAGCCTAGCTAGGGCCGATCCTAATATAGATTTACCACTGATCAGCTGCTCATTTATATTACTTATTGTGCACAGATTATACAGTAAAGGCAAAGTAATAAAAAGAACATAAAGTACATGATTCCATAGTATCACTAAATGTGGTCCCTTATCCTTATACCAGTGCATAGTTTCATTTGGGGTGTTACATTATATACAATATTTTCTGCCTTACATATTCAGTATCATTATCTCATACTGACATCCCTTATGGGGGACCTGCATTTCATACGGCAGGTAAAGGTGCTAGTAGCTTTCCCTAGTAGGAGTACAGAATATCCAACTGTTGTTGCCAAACTCCAAGTTGCTTCGAAGCTTTGTATGTCTAGAGCTTATATTTCTGTATTGTACAGTTAGTGGAGGCGGGATTTGTCCCGACCCTTATCATATACTTTTCCTTAACTAGAGGCTTTATAGACTATGTAAATTAAAGTGTGGTCATGTCTCATACTTCAGAAAACGTGGCCTCAACGGTCTAGCCATGTGCATTTTTTTATGACTTGTTATTACTATTTACTTTCTTAAAGGCATGTTGAATGAAGAAATCCCTTATAATATATATAGAAAGCACATAGATACAAGTTGTTTCTCCTAAGCCTTATCGGCAACAGGTGTCAGTCTGCCTTAATGGGACTTTGGGCATGATAAAGTGGTATCAGAGTGGGTCATCCTAGGGAGTCTACAAAGCTATGTCTATGTAGAGTCTTGTTTATCGATGTGTTATGAACCACATTTATAAGAAGGAGGCTACACAGCATTTAGGAGTTGTTACTTTCTTTTCATTCTTTAGATCGTGCCATAGAGCCAAGTATAATAGGTGGATTATGTCTAACTCCTAAATTGTTTCAGGAAAAACAAAAGTAAAGGGAAGAAAGTCAAAGTGGTGGTTGGTATACCAAAAAAGGTGAGACAACAAAATAAGGCTCAAGATGGGTCTCTTTCACAGATATCTCCAACTCCTCCAGCTCCTGATGAACTAGGAAATACTAAAATTCCCCCATAACTACCTATCGATGCTACCTTGCAGGATTTGAGACATGCAGTCCAACTATTGATTCCTATAGTTGTTGGCCAAAGTCAAAGACAGGAAGGTCCAGTTATAGGTGCAGGCGGTGTGAATAGGGTATCTAGCACGAGGATATATGACTTTCTTAATTTGGACCCTCCATCCTTTACTAAGCCACATCCTAATGAAGATCGCCAAGACTTTATTGATCAAATTCAACGCACTATAGATGTTATGCATGTGAGTGGTACAAAATCTATTGAGCTAGAAGTGTATAGATTAAAAGGTGTGGTTATATTATGGTATGAAGCTTGGAAGCAATCTAATGGTATAGATGCACCTTCAACTACTTGAAAGGAGTTCAAAGAGGCATTTCTTGACCATTACTTGCCATTAGAGATTCAAGAGGCCCGTGCAGATTAGTTCTTGAACCTCCACCAGGGGAATATAAATGTGAGGGAGTATAGCCTTAAATTTAATTCCCTGGCTAGGTATGCTCCTAATGTTGTTGCTACTATGGCAGATAGAGTTCATCGAAGTGTGGATAGATTGGATATGTATCTGGTCAGAGACTATACCATTGCTTCTATGAATAAAGACATGGATATAGTGAGGATGCAAGTTTTTGCACAGGAAATTGGAGGATCAGAGGCAAAGAAGAAGGACACAAGAGTTGGAAAGGGGGCAGGCCAAAAGGTCCAGATCAACGAGGCAGTTCACACTATCCCAAGGTAGTCTTAGGCCTTAGTTTTCTAATATACCGCCTAGGCCGTCATCCTCCTACTCTACAGCCAGTGCTCCACCACAACTTCAAGGGTCTAAAAGCAATCAGTTTGGTCAACGATGTGAGGGAAAAGGTGCATGGACAATAGGATAATAAATAGGCCAACAAATGATTCCTAGGCAGCCTTGTAAACAGTGTGGAAGAATTCATTCAGGTATATATTATGTTGGGACAGAAGTTTGTTATTAGTGTGGTGCTCTAGGGCATATGATGAGAGACTACCTAAGGAGGCATATGTTTGATATAACATAATCTACTGGGTCAGCTATTGCATCATCATTGTCAGTTCTTCTAGTAGGTAGGGGTCAACAAGTACCTACAGGATGTGGTAGAGGTGTAGGAGGGGAAGCTAGCTCTAACGGAGTCCAGAATTGCACTTATGCTCTAGGGAGTAGGCAAAATTTGGAAGCTTCACCTGATGTGGTCACAGGTACATTATCTATCTTTTAACATAATGTATATGCATTAATTTACCCTAGTTCTACACTATTATACATTACTCCACTAGTTTATGGGAAGCTTAAGAGAACGCCCATATTATTGACCAAACCATTTGAAGTGTTCACACCAACCAGTGAATCTATTATCGCTAGAAGATTTTATTATGACTATGTAGTAACTGTTTGTGACCGTGACACATTGGCTGACCTTATTGAACTTGTAATTATGGAATTTGATGTTAGAATGGGTATGGATTGGTTAGCTACTTTCTATACCACCATGGATTGCCGAACTAAAAGTGTACTTCCACTTTCCAAATGAGGCAGTTCTTGATAGGGAAGGCAATATTGGGGCACCAAAGGGTAAGTTTATCTCTTATTTTAAGGAAAGAAAGATGATAACTAAGGAGTATATATGTCATTTAGTTAAAGGAAAGGATATGGGGGTAGAATGTCCAACTCTTCAATCACTTCCAGTGGTGAATGCATTTGTTGATGTTTTCCCTGAAGAACTTCCAGGCTTACCTCTAGAATGAGAAGTAGACTTTGGTATTGACTTACTTTCAGGAACTCAACCTATTTCTATCCATCCATATAGAATGGCCCCAGCAAAATTGTGTGAATTAAAAGAGCAGTTAAAAGACTTATTGGAGAAGGGTTTTGTAAGACCTAGTATGTTCCCTTAGGGTGCACCAATGTTATATGTACACAAAAAGGATGGCACCTTGAGAATGTGTATCGACTATTGACAATTGAATAGGGTACCAATTAAGAATAAATACCTTCTCCCTAGAATTGATGTTTTATTTGATCAGTTATAGGGTGCCAAATGCTTTTCAAAAATTGATTTGAGATCAGGGTATCACCAAGTGAGGGTAAAGGAGAAAGATATACCTAAGACTGCTTTCAGAACGTGCTATGCTCACTTTTAATTTTTTGTTATGTAATTTGGGCTAACGAATGCATCGATAGTTTTTATGGATCTAATGAATAAGGTATTCAAGACATTCTTTGATGTGTTCGTGATAGTATTTATAGATGTCATTTTTGTATATTCAAGATCAAAAGCAGACCACGCAAATCCCTTACGATAAGTTTTACAGGTTCTTCGTGATCAAAAGTTGTATGCAAAATTTTTGAAATGTGAAATTTGGCTATATTAGTGGTATTCTTTGGTCATATTATGTCTGATGAGGGAATAAGAGTTGATTCACAAAAGATAGAGGCTGTGAAAGATTGTCCAAGGTCAACGACACCCATGGAATTTTGGAGCTTACTAGGGTTGGCAGGTTATTATAGAAGGTTTTTTGAAGGTTTTTATTCTATTTCTGCACCTCTAACAAAGTTGACACATCAGGAAATCAAGTTCCAATCGAATGATGCATATGAAAGGAGCTTCTAGGAGCTGAAAAATAAGCTAACTTCTGCACCTGTGCTAGTATTTCCAGAAGGCACCGAGGGGTATGTTGTGTATTGCGATGCTTCAGGAGTTAGCTTAGGGTGTGTACTAACACAGCATGGTAGGGTAATTGCTTATGCATCTAGATAGCTATGACCACATAACAAAAACTATCCAACACATGATCTTAAGCTAGCATCGGTTATGTTTGCTTTGAAAATATGGCGCCACTATTTATATGGGGTTCACATTGACATATATACTGATCATAGGAGCCTACAATAAATCCTATTTGTATGGGGTTCACGTTGGTAGATATACTAATCATAAGAGCTTCTAATACATATTTAAGCAGAAAGACCTAAACTTAAGACAACAGAGATGGCTAAAGCTGATAAAGGATTATGATGTTGATATACTTTACCACCCAGGGAAGGCAAATGTGGTAGCCGATGATCTGAGTCATAAGACAATCATGAAAATTAGTGATCAGGCCGTGGTAAGTCAAGGGCTGGCTAAGGTTATATGAAAAATAGCTATTTTTGGAGTTCACCTTCGTTAAACCCTAAAGAAAGGGGTTATTGTGCATAATACTGCGGAATCTTCATTGGTAATGGAGGTCAAAGAAAAATAGTTTGAGGATCCTATTTTACGATGACTTAAAGGGCTTTGACCTTATACAAAATGGAGTACTTTATTTCCAAAATAGATTATGTGTGCCTAATATTAATAGACTAAGAAAGAGGATAATGGAAAAAGCCCATCATTCCATATATTCCATCCACCCAGGATCAACTAAGATGTATCATGACCTAAAGGGAATGTTTTGATGGGGAGGCATGAAAAAGGACCTTGCAAAATTTTTGGCTCAATGTCCGAATTGCCAACAAGTCAAAGTAGAGCACCAAAAGATGGGAGGTTATATATAGTTATAGAGCTTCCAACATGGAAATAAGATATGACTAATATGGATTTTGTCACTGGGTTGCCTCGGTCATTTCAGAAGATTGACTCCATATAGGTAATAGTTGATAGACTTACAAAGTCAGCACATTTCTTGCCAGTTATGAGTGATTATACAGCTGAAGAATATGGCACGTTATACCTCAACGAGATAGTCAGGCTACATTGGGTTCCAATCTCAATTATATCTGATCAAGGAGCTCAATTCACTGCGAAGTTTCGGAAGTCCTTCCAAAGAAGTTTAGGGACGCAAGTGAATTTGAGTACAACTTTCCACCCTCAAACAGACGGTCAAGTAGAATAAACTATTCAAACACTTGAAGATATGTTGCGAGCTTGTGCATTGGACTTTAAAGTTAGTTGGGTTGACCATTTGCCACTTATTGAATTTACCTATAATAATAACTACCACTCAAGTATCAAGATGTCACCTTATGAAGCTTTATATGGAATGAAATGTAGGTCACCAATTTGATGGTTTGAAGTGGGTAAAACAACCTTGCTTGGGACAAAAATAGTACAACAAGCCATGGAAAAAGTTAGGATAATACAACAATGGCTAGAAATAGTCCAAAGCCATCACAAATCATATGCAAATTCTAGGAAGAGAGGACTGGAATTCTAAGTAGGGGATTGGGTATTTTTAAAGGTGTCTGCAATGAAAGGGGTTATGAGGTTTGGTAAGAAAGGAAAACTAAGCCCACATCACATAGGGCCGTATAAAATTATTAAGAGGTTCGGCCAAGTTGCATATGAATTAGAGCTATGGTTCATCCAGTTTCCATGTCTCAATGCTTCGAAAATACATAGGTAACCCCATCCCGTATCACTCCTATTGAAGATGTGCAAGTTATAGAAGATATCACCTATGAAGAGATACCTATTGCTATTCTAGATCATCAAGTTAAGAAGTTAAGGAATAAAGAAATATCTTTAGTTAAAGTTCTTTGTAGGAACCAGCAGGCAGAAGAGATAACATGGGAGGTTGAGGACACGATAAAATCAATATACCCTTACTTATTTGAAGCTAAGCAGGAAGTGCAACATGCAGAATTGGGGGCCTTAATAGGTACGTATGTTTGAACGTTTATTGAATTGAACATAGTTAAACTATCTAATTATGCTAACATTCGATGACAAATATTCCTAAGGGGGGAGTATGTAACACCCCACAGCTTACATGTACTACTCCTATGCATATGAGGCTTGGTGAAATTAGCGCCTATTTTTAAAAGTGCTTGAATCTCAAATTAGAGGGCGATATGTATGTCTAACGCTTAAGATGGTCGAGTGTATACAAGTTTTATGTCAAATTGAGGAGATCGCGGCCTTACATGAAGTGAGAGAAGTGAGGTTCTTGTAGGAATTAGGAAGCTAGCAAGTGAAACCTACTTGTTTAGCTTAAATTTGCTAGCTAGACCGAGAAGAGGTCTGACGACGAATTTGTCCAAGTCCGATTATGAATAAAGTCTGTGTTAAGGGTGTAACTTTAGCCCAAGTTTTAGCATCATAAATGGACTATATTTTCAGCCCAAGAAGGATATAAAAGGATCCTAAATATATCCCAATTTCTTTGATAATTTAGGCCAAAACTAACTAAGAAAAAGGAGAAAAATGGGCCGCAAAGGCCCATCAATTTTGAGCCCCTTAAAGCCCAAGTGAAAAGGGAAAAAGGGTACATTAATCACTTGATAAAATAATACTTATAATGGAAAAGTAAGTCAGCCAAGTGCTCCTTTAAAAGGGGCTTATAAGCTAGGCACCATGATATATATTCTAAGTAGAGACATCTTTTATTGTGCTAGGAGGCTTCTTTCTTTCATGCGAGATACGTCCCACCATTTTGCATGTTTATTTTTTGATTGAGTGCCACATTTTGGCAAAGGTTTGAGACCCTATTGAAATGTGATTGTTAGGGGAGAAGGCCCAATAGTTTACCCATGGATCCGTATACTTATACATGCCTCAATTGTTTGTGGGTGTACCCTATAGGCTTATGGGGAATCATGAGGCATCTAGGTTGAGACTCTATGGCCTTAAACCCACATACAGGTTGACTTTGATCGTGCTTTGTTGAGAGTTGGTTTCGTTGTTATTCTATTGAGTTATGTGGTGATTTTGATAGTTAGATTATGTATAGGTGTACCTTCTGGGCTTATGGTTGTGTAGTTGGCATATAGGCATAGACATTAGGGCTTTGCACCCATGTACAACATTATGTATTAGTTTAAAAATAGTTGTAGTGTTGGCTTACTCAATTTTTGTCGATTGTTATAATTGCACTTTACCTTGGTCAGTTCAACTAGACATATGGGATTGATTTATGAGAATGTTGGTTTTAGCTACATTGGAGTCTCTTTATGCTTATTATTTCACTTAGTTGGCTAATTATTCCAATTGGGTGCCTTATTCTTGTATTTTATATTTTTTGCTTTATATGTATTTCAATGTTCACTTCTATCTGTTGTAGCATTGTACAATTGACTTCCAAGTTCTATTCACGACCCAAGCCTAGGGCCTAGACATGACCGGCGAATGGGGAACCCAAAGAAATCTCAAACAAGCCTCATAGCATATCAATATTCATCCCTACTTTCTACATCTTCCCATGGAACAGGTCAAAGTTCAAGTTCTAGGAATTGATTATGGGGGATTATGAAGTGCATAGGAGACTTCTTTTAGGTGAGCACCGACAACTTTGGCTTGATCAGAATCTCCTTCTTTTGATGTACGTCTTTTGCTTTCAAACTTTCGCTTGTACTGTAGTATTATGTATTTGTAAGAATACTCCTGGGTTGTATTATATTGTATTTTTTGCTTTATATGTATTTCAATGTGAAATTCTATCTATTGTAGCATTGTACAATTGACTTCCAAATTCTTGTCACGACCCTAGCCTAGGACATAGACATGACCGGTGAATGGGGAACCCAAAGAAACCCTAAACAAACCTCATAGCATATTAGTACATATCCTTGGTCGCACAAGAAATAAAATGACAATAAGAGATATGCAAAATGAAGGGGAATTTGGACTAAGGGTAAACTTCCATATCAAAAAAACCAAGAACAAGAGAGTCAAGGCTCATTGCATAGATACATAACATGTCCAACAACATCTACTACATAGATAAGAGTAGGGTTCAAGACAAGTACCCGGGCTCACCCTCATATTTAATGTATACATAAAAGAAAGATAGTTTAGAACATAGCATGAGATTATAAGTAATGTCCTCGGAATGGAGGATTTACCAACATACTTGTGTGAAACTATTCTAGCCACGTGGGTAGAGATGCTCAAGCGGGGCTCTGGTTCCTATATGGTAATATCATGTAGGAATAGACTATGCGTTAGTACATTTGATTGTACTAAGTATGTAGGATGTAATGTAACAAGAGATAGGCAACAAAGTCAAAATGTATAAGAATAATCAATGAATAACATAGTAACATTATGACAATATAAGTTATGCTTGAAGTAAGACATGCTTACAACCCAAATCAACTTATATAGATCATAATACGTAAGTGGGGAAAAAGACCTCGACTGATATAGAGTAAGATCAAGCAAGCTACAACTCGAAATCATGATGGTTACCCATCACAGGAAAATAAGTGGACTACTTTCTAGGGTAAACTGACATACAATAACATCAAGGGAGCCACAACCTCGAATCCGGAAGAATACCCTTCACCGGTAAAGAGGCCCATCCAATTACCGAGAGGATTAAACAAGTGACTTCACCTTACAGGAGCCCCTCCCCTATCGGAGCAAGAAACCTTCCTTATGGGAGCCCATCCCATTTTCGAGAGAATTTTATGAGTAACATCACCTTACGGGAGCCCGTCCCTCTTCGGTATCAAGTGATTTTCATTACGAAAGCCTATCCCATCATGAGAGAAGATTTTATAAGTAACTTCACCTTAGGGGAGCCCGTCCCATTTAAGATCAAATAACCTTCCATACGGGAGCCTGCCCCATTTCAAATCAGGAATTTCATAGGAGAGTGTACTAAATGAATCCACTAGTATAGCAAGGGTATAACATAGTCCTATGATGGCACATAGTTCAAGGAAAGAGAGCAAACCCTCCATCCATCTGTGCCAAGTCTAATCCTATAAAATATATAAGATAATCATAACTTCAGTAACTAGCAAAACATAGACAGACATGACACAAGTAGCTCTAAAACATCATTGACCTCAAATGCTGAGCCAAACTTCAAACATAAGAATAAATCATCATAAACATTACCCTTGCATCAACATCAACATTAAAGGGACTCACAAGAGGTGAAACCTTTAAGAAAGAGCTTAAACCCGACGTTACAACATCATCAACATTTCCATGAGTTAAACATATCTTTAGAAAACGCATAATCATCATAGAGTCACCTCAATAATAACTCAACCAATAGACCATCAAAACTTAAAGAATCCTTAAAAAGGTATTTTATCAAACAATTGACGAGTGTGTAATGCTAGTATAAAACCATGCAATTCAAGAGTGAAATCATGCAACTAAATCCAATGTAAAACCACCAATCAATACTTAGTAACACCCTCAAGCAATATACAACAAAATCCTTCATCAAATCTCAAAATAGACCTTAGATTCAAAGCACAAAACATGCTAAAACAGTCACAATTTCATAAACCCCAACATAGTGTGCAGTGAATTTCATAATAAATAGGACCCATGAGTAAATCATCTTTAAATCATGCAAAGTTAAGTAAAAGGAAGCTTGAGATTAGTGAGTGAAAGGAACCCATAAAAGAAACCGATATACCTTAGCTTTTGAAGAAACCTTGAAGAAGATTAGAGGTTGAGACTTGAAGCTCGGTTGAATTCCTTTAGATCCAGAGCGGGTTTTGGCACTTGAATTTTGAGAAAAATATAAGACTAAATGTTTGAATGGGTATTGGGAAATGTCTTGGGTAATATGAGGGTGAAATAAGGCTAAGTATAGGTATTTTCACATATGGGAACACTTAGGCTCAAGACTTAAAAGCCTTGGACCGAGATAAAAAATGAACAGAAAATAGCCAGGGGTGCATCGCGCACACGGAAAGTCTGCTGAAGTAGAGGGAATCCCGGGTGTCACTTTTGGAAGCGTTGGAGCTATTACAAGAAGCAAAGCTACTATACTGGGACAATAAACAAAGCGAGTGTCGTCTGCACCAATACCTGATTTTGGATCTTGAATTGTTCGCTCTAAAATCGGGGTTAGACCCCTTCCCCCTAAATTTGACCCCCTGAACAAGAATATGAAGTCGAATTTTTAATATCACATACAGATTTTGGGATATATGAAAATTACAATTTCGGGCACTTCCGAGGCACATTTCGGGCACTTTTTGGGGTCGTTACATAAATAGTACTTGTCATTAAAATAAATAAATACAATATTCATATAAACAAAATGAAACAAAATATTACTAAGTTGATGCAACAATTTAATCTATTAAGAATGGGGAAAGATGAGAAAATCAATTCAATTACTTATAATATAAAGATATGCTAATAGTTTATGAATACATAAAGTAATAGTTTGAAATTGAATAGCTAAGAGTTAAATAATTAATTGACTAAAATTTAATTTTAAAAAAATACTCCTAAATATAGGAGTAGCTTAATGTTTCAACGTAATTTTAGTTACTTTTTTCTTTTAAAATTTTATTACATACTTTTATCAACAAAATATTTGATAATAAAATTTTTCGATAATTTCAAAGTTTTAAATATTAGAATAATAATAATATGTTTTCTTTTCCTTCATAACCTAGACAATTATTTATATAAAATAGTCCTAAATTAAGAGTGAATTCTAAATATAAATAAATTCTAATTTTAAAGTGAATCTTGAAACTAAATAAATAAAAGATAAAATAATAAATTAAGAAAAAATATAAAAAAATAATTTTGTCTAAAACAGAGTATTTTAATCAAAGGTAAAAAGTTCAAACAATATTTCTAAGGGTCTTCACACTTTTAATATAGTATAGATGATGTATGAGGATAAATGCATGTCAAAAATAAATAGAGAAGTACAATCATCTCAATAGAAACATCAAAGCATCACAGTTCCCAAAACTCAACATTTTATGATAAACATCCTCATTTAAAAAAATTGTGGGAAGAAGTTCTTTTGAAATAAACAATGATTATTTGTAAAGGCTTTTTATTCTCAAAATATACCATAATTCATAACTCATCTGAAAGCATTTCACATATAAAAATGTGCCACATCGTTTTTCAAAGCATTCCTTTTTTCAAAACATTTCATTTTTCAAAGCATCTCATTTCTCAAAGCACATTTCACTTCTCAAAGAATTTCATTTTCACAACTCAACCCAAAAGTATTTCATTTTTCAAAAGTATATAGTAGTCATATAAAATTTATTAAAATATAAATTTTATAAAATAATTCAAAAAATATATTAGTCCGAATAAATATGGATTAATATAATTTGGTTAATCAACTAAGTCCAATAAAATTTGAATTTAATTAAAAGTCCAAATTAAAGTATTTAGGCTACAAAAGACGACTCACTTTGTTAGGACCAATATCCCTTCATCCAAGAGGCCCATCTTGGCGCTATGTCTCAAATGACATTGCACGCCAAATCAAATAAAGAAGCCCATATGATCATGCCATGTGTCAAGATGAGAAATCCATCTCATTAAAGCCCAATATGCCATATCACTTAAATCTAATTGGCTGGGAGAAAGCCTGATTCTATCATGACTCCTCTATTCTACAACTATATATAGGTGTTCTCATAATTCATAAATGACATCAAAAATTCTAACGAACAATTATAATTCCTTTATTCTAGAACTATAAATAGGGGTTTTCATAATTCAAAGAAAGAGAAAAAAGGAAGAATTCTAACAAAAAATCTAGAGAAAGCTCATTGATCAAATGCCGCAAATTTCTCTACAAAGTTCAAGAATTCAAACATTCAAGTTCAAGAACAAGCTTACAAGCTCTTGAACTCAAGAACAAGCTCAAGAACATATTCAAGCTTCAAGCTCAAGAGCAAGATCAAAATTAAGATTCAAGATCAAGATTCTAGATCAGATTCAAGAACAAACTTCAAATTCAAGATCAAGCTCAAGAGCCCTTGAATTTATACTTGAATAAGATGAATCAGAGTATTCGTAGAGATTGTATTATCTAACTCAAATACTACAATTATTGTGATATTTTTGTTCTTGATTATTACTTTCTCAACGCAAATTTTATTATTTACAAATTCTGGCACGCCCAGTGGGACAATCACTACCTCTCATCTCATCTTTTCAAGAATCAAAAAACATTTAAATGGCTTCCAAGAAGATCTCCTAATTAATGTCCTACAAGGCTACTGATTCCAAGTTCTCTGCTGAAGTAGAGGGAATCCCGGGTGTCACTTTTGGAAGCGTTGGAGCTATTACAAGAAGCAAAGCTACTATACTGGGACAATAAACAAAGCGAGTGTCGTCTGCACCAATACCTGATTTTGGATCTTCAACCCCAAAGAAAGCGAGATCCTCTACAAATGCTTCACAAGAAGGAATCAGTGTTGCTAAAAAGATCAAGCAGACTTTGGCTCTGCTTGAGGTCTCTGGTTCCAAGAACTCTACCGCAAAGAAAGGCCAAGACTAATCCAATGAATCTTCTCCATATGCATCCCGTTATGTGAGCCCTCTGAAGATCAACTTTCACAATAATCCATGCTACTCTTTAATGCCTCCAATAGTCATGTAAGCGATGACAACTAATGCTTCATCCATAGAGGAATTACTTGCAAATCTTGTAAAGATGATTAAATGATTGACTAGACATGTACAAAACTAAGAGTCTCACATAGACAAGTTGATAGACAGGGTGGACAACTTACTAGATGGGGAATCTATCCATGCACCTAGGAAGGATATTGAGATTGAAGAGACTGAATATCTTGTGAAGCAAGCACCAACTATCAAGGAGTTGCCAATTTTTGCCAAAGGAATGATCCCATTTGATCAATTAAAGGAGTTCATTGATGGGATCATTGAAGACAAATATAAGGTCTCTATAAGGTCTTCCCATATGTATGCTAAGACTTACACTATAAGAATTGATAGTCTTAAAATGCCTGCCGGTTATCAACCCCCTAAAATTTAGTAGTTCGAAGGCAAAGAAAATATGAAGTAGCATGTCGAACACTTTGTGGAGACAAGTAATAATGCTAGGACCTATGGAGACTATCTCGTCAAACAATTCACCTGCTCCTTGAAAGGAAATGCCTTTGACTGGTACACAAATCTTGAGCCTTATTCCATTGACAATTGGAAGCAATTGGAGCATAAGTTTCTTAATCGCTTTTATAGCAGAAGGTGCACAGTGAGCATGCTAAGCTCACAAATACTCGCCAAATAAAGGATGAACCTATCATTGACTTCATAAATTGATGGAGAAACATGAGCCTTAATTGCAAAGACAAACTTAGTGAAGCTTCTACTATAGAAATATATATTCAAGGGATGCTCTGGGGGCTTCTGTACATCCTACAAGGGATCAAACCTAATTCTTTTGAAATCTAGCGACTCGTGCTCATGATATGGAGTTAAGCATATCTTCTACCAGTAAAGATGGCATGCTTGTTAACTTTCCTCGAAAAGGAAAGGGCAAATAAGAACCTAAGAAATGGAGAAAATTTGTGCCCAAGAGTGACAACAAATATTCCATGAATGTCAATATGTCACCTGTGAAGTTTACTAATGTGCTGTCAAAATGCAACACATTTGATGCCAGAAAAAAAGGATTTTGCAAGTTCTTAATGCGAATTTTTTTATGATTTTTATGTGTTTTTGTGTTGCTCTTGCAAAAAGTACAGGTTGGCATGATATTGGGAGAAAATTATAGATATTGCTGAAGTACTGGACATACAGCCACCCTATAAGTCATAGCCCAAACTACGAGTCCTAGGATGCCCTCGTAATAAGAAATAGTGAGCAATATTATGAATTTGCAAAGTGAATGTCAGTTATACGCAGCTAACCTACGAGTCATAAGTCACACTATAAATCGTAGGAGGTGCTCTCGTAATAAAAAATAGTGTGCTAAAAATTTGGACCAAGAACAACAACTCAGGACTACAAGAAGACACTACGAGTCATAGAGCACACAAGACTCATAGCAATAGGTCATAGCAGTCAAGTCCAAAATGCCAAATGCTTACTATGAAAGCCCAATTATGACTCATAGGTCACTCTATGAGTCGTATCTATAAGACGTAACTACTGCTAGCTGTATCTTTTATTATATTTTTAGTTCTTTTTGTAAATAGTATAAATAGTTAATGATAGGGTTTTTGAAAGAGAGATTCGACATTTCACAGATTGTCAAGATACTTTGAATATTCTGAGATAACGGGTGATTTTACCTTAGCCATGAGTAGCTAAGCACCCACAACTTGGGGTTATGAGAACCATGAGTTGACTTGAAATAACCTAGATTTTATGCATTTCTTTGATTGGGTATTTACATATATTATCTACTTCCTTTCATTTCGAATGTTATTTAGTGGTGGCCAACACCAAACACCCGCCTACTATCAAGATCCTGACTAAGGTAGTGACGAATAGGAAAAGGAAAGTAGATGACAAAATTTGATTGATGTGTTCTCATCTAATCAACCAAACCTGATCAAGTGGAGGTTGACTGGGACAATGGGTAATGATTAATTGGCATACCATGGTTGCCAATGAAGTATCATGGTGAATTCGACCTTCACCTTCACAAGAGGGCTGAAAGAACCTAAGTTACCATCTTGTATGCAATGTCCTGACTAAATTTATGTTGTTTAGGGTAATTGAGTCAATGAATTATGAGAAACACAATTCCCAAGTTGTCCCTCAATTTGATTATCTTCTCTCGTATTTGTAGTGTAGTCTTTTTATTTGTTCTTCATTTTGAATTGCAAAACTTCCCCCTACCCCATTCTAGAGAATATAGTGATCGATGCTTGAAATGATAGTTGATCAATATAGTCAAGCTCCGTATTCCCTGTGAATTTGACCCTAACCCTTAGATAGGTTTATATATGACTGCGACCATTTACTGTTGGAGCGTGAACATAAAAAATTATGGCGCTGTTGTTGGGGAATACGACTGGGTACTTAACTTGATTTCATTATTGGTTAATTCAAGTGTTAATTTCCAGATTCTCTTGTATTTTACTTTTGTTTTTGTTTTTGTTGTTTTGTTTTGTTTACAAGGTGTACTAGGTTGTATGCCAAACACAAGGAGCCAAGGCAATCCCTTAGTTCCAATCAATTTGGAGATCCACCGAATCACAAGAAGAATGGCCCAAGAGAATGAGGATATCGCGATTGATAAAGTCGTTGGTCTATATGAGCAAGATATGGGTAGAGATGAAAACCCACCACAAAGGGAGAATAGGCCACACAATAGGGCATTCAATGAAAATGCATACGGATAGATCCAATATAGATTAAACCCTATGGCTATGGATGTTACTGGAGCTATAGTCTTACCACTACTACTAGCAGACTTTAAGTTCATTGTGTCTAGTAGTCTCATACAAATGCTTCAGAATCATAGTTTGTTCATAGGGCTACCTTCGTAGGATCCATACAGTCATCTCCACAATATTGCATTTTTTTGCAAGAGTGTGATGGGGACCCAAAATCTTTCTATGGATGCAGTTAGTTTGAAAGTGTTCCCTCTATCTCTAACTAGAAATATAGCTATTTTGTTGTCTGAGCTTCCACAAAGTACTATCACAAGTTGGGCCGAGCTACAAAGAGCCTTCTTAGAAAGGTATTTCCCAAGGTCCAAGAAGCTACCCGACTACTCCCAGCCTCCTATCGCGAAAAGAATTTCGGGGGTCCACAAGCTAAGAAATCATGAGCTCGGGTACTGTCTCGGTGGGCTACCCGACTGCTCCCAGCCTCCTGTCGCGAGGCCTGATGTGCTACCAATTGGGTCAACAACTGCACGACCTTCCTTAGCTCCCTGATATCTATACCTGGCTGGGGGGTCGGAGGTTCTGGTATCTGGACTGCTGGAGCTGGGGGAGTTGTTGAACCCGCTGTCGGGGGCACAACCTCTGGCTCTGGCTAACTGCGAGCCCTCGCAGCCCTCCGACCTCGATGGGCTCCAGTAGCAGGCCCGCCCCTACTAGCAACCGGCACCCTTCTCGACGGCATAGCTGAAATAAAATAATTCTCGGACAAACTGCTTTGATACCACTTCTGTCCCAGACAACATAACTGAATCAGATTCCAACAAAAGATTACTATTTATTTTATAAAAAATTCGGTAGAGTTTCCTCTGTTTTATTGACTAGCCACCTGAAACAGAAAAGTACAGCGAACCAACAGACAGAATGCAAACATGAATGTATAAACATGCGGGCCGACAAGGTCACCACTGCGGTCCTGCCGCCTAATAAATATAAGAGAGATTCAGAAGGCTCAAACAAGTGGCTAGGTGTCACAAACCAAACATATATATATACAATACTAGAAACTAATAGATAGGACCCACCTCACCATGTATCCACAGACCTCTAATACGAATACATAGAATCAAACGATGGGACAGGGCACCCGTCATACCCAAAAAT
>DF357788.1:18898-34786 GCA_000787875.1 Solanum virginianum
GTCCGCGATGTAGACTGTCGGGCACATGTTCATTTTTTTCAAATTTTTTTTGATGTATTTTCTATCCCATAGAAAATAATGGGACCAAAATTAAGTGTAAGTCCACGACGCGAACATGTCGCGTACTTTTCTGAAATTGTGTTTTCGTCCCAAAAATTATCTTTGATCTGGTTGCTCTAAAAATCAACCAAGACCATTTTTTCAAACAATTTTCTGTGCCGATTGCATTTGTGTCTCGAATTTGCCAAAAGAGTTTGGAAAGATGCATTATGCGAACGTCTCTCCTCTAGGGGCATTTTGATAATTTTACCGAGTGTACCACCCTAATATTAGAAGGTCTGTAACTGAATATATGATCAAGTTGGGATACTTTCTTATCTCTTGAAAATATAAAGAAACAACATATAGTAAGCAAAAGTTCTGCTGAAGCTGAGTATAAAAATATGGGTAGGGTTGTCGCAGAAATCACTTGGCTATTAGGAATGTTAAAGGAGTTGAATGTGTTTGTTACAATATTAGTGAAGCTACATTGTGACACCAAAGCAACATTACAAATTGTTGTCAATTCCATTTTTCATGAGATGGCTAAACATATTGAAATATATTGTCACTTTAATCGGGGGAGAATCAAGAATGGATTAGTGTTGCCTACTTATGTTAATACCAAACAACAACCTCCTGATCTGCTCACAAAGGGCTTAGGTGCAACTTCTCATCATCTAGAATTCAAAATTCAGACTAAGGGTGTGTTTGGTATGGAGAGAAAGAAGTGAAAAATCCTCTTTTCAACTCTGACTCTCCCACTTCACTCGTTGCTTGTGTTTGGTATGGAGGAAAATATTTTTCACAAAATATTTTTTTATTTTCTCATGTTTGGTTGACTTAAATGTTTTGAAAAATATTTTTCACATCAACTTATTTTCTTTCAAATTTAAGGAAAATGACTTCCTTCCAAAAGTTAAGGAAAACATTTTCCAAAACTCTTGTCTAATTTCAAATTAATTTTTTTTAATCTTATCCATATTACGATCCCCCTCCCCGAATTTTTTTTAAATAAAATAAAATTAAAAATTTATTTTTGAATTTTTTTTTACATTTTGAAAATTTTATTTTTTTCACCTATTTCTATTCCAACCCACCCAATTCTCCCTCACTCTCTCCCACTCCCCCCCACCCCAAAAAAAAAAATTAAAAATTTATTTTTACAAAATTTCAAAATTGATTCTTTTTAAAAAAAAATTTACCCACCTCCCCTCCACCCACCCAACCTCCATAACAAAAAAATTTAATATTTTTTTTCAATTTTGAAAATTCAATTTTTTACATTACACCGAATTATTTTTCTACAAATTGTTATCTACTCTCTAACTAAAAATAGAAGTTTTTTTCTAATTTTTTTTATTCATTAACCAAACAATAAAAAATATTTTTCGAAAAATATTTTTCACTCACCAACCAAATATGAGAAAATGAGTTAGAAATCAACTCATTTTTCTAGAAAGTATTTTCCTCCATACCAAACACACCCTAAATTAACTCAAAATAAGTAATGCTCATTACAATCATTCTCATAAAATTATTCATGACCTTAACTGCTATTAGTTCTCCATTATTAAGTTTTCTATATTTTTTTCTTCAAATCCTATACGCAATATTAAATGCTAGAAAATCAAAATTACAAATAATTATACTCAAAATATTTTTTTTAGTATTGAATTATGTGCAAAATATTACTAGTAACTTGTTGGAAGTGCACAATTCTAAATTGTATAATGTATTCGTGAATTATAATAATATTATATCTCCAAGATTAAATGATATTAACAGATTATGTATAGCTCGCTTGCACCTCAAAGAAATATAACAACAAACGAAAAATGTTCTTACAAGAAATAAATCTAATTTATATTGTATTAAAATATTCTTTTATTTATTTACTTAAATGAGGTATAGATAAAATTTCTTCTTAAGATGATTTTTGTTCTTGTAATATTTGGATTGTTGGGATATTTAACGTGGGTGTATTATTAGATACTTTAATTTATATACAATTGGTATTATTTGCTAGAACTGCTTGTATTATTCAATACTTTTAACTTTTATGATGTTAGAGTTTCTTAATTATATATATTTTTTGTAACATGTAAAATTAGCATAATTTAAAGATTTACGGGGCTTATGCCCTATGCCCCGGGAGTTGCATCTTTCTCAGACCTATATAAAACGCCTCACCTTACGTAGAACATATGTGTAATGGACATTACTTATTTTGAGTTAATTTAATTTGAATTTTGAATTCCTCTTTGACAGAAAATTATTTTCTTATGCATTTGAAAATATATTGACAGTCTCTTAAACTTGTTAGTAAATTTTATTTAGTATTCAAACTATTGTATATCCCAATCGAGCACCTGAACATCAGATAAAGTATTTTTATTAGATACTTTGACTCATATCTTGGAAAAGTTTTTTTTAATGAGTATTCACAAGTGTGCATTGCGCAAATAAGTGAAGAACATATAATATGCTTTATCTTTTTAAGCATATATCAATATCAGTAGGTTTTATAATTTATTGATGTTAAATCATATTATTATATATACAAAATGACATATTTCAAGTAACTATAACTTATTTTTATTGTAATAAAAATACTTTATCATATGTCAAGATGCTCAACTAAAACACATCGTAATTTGAATATTAAACAAAATTCAGTGACATGTTGTAAAAAGTTGTCAATCTTTCATCTATATATGTAATACGTGTGAGATAAGATTGTATATAAGCATTTCTTTTTAACTTCTAAGTGTTAGGTCGTAGTTGAGAATATATACGTGCGTGAGTGGCTGCTTAAACCATGGCCATTAAGACGTTTGTGTAAATATATGCTATTCTTTAAGGTGCATTTTGGACATATATGGGGGCAAATGCCTGCTCTCTGAGGAAAGGGACTAGCAAGTTTGCTATTAGAAGCTGCTAAGGGCCAGTTCTTATTTGAATTTTTTCCTTTTCGAGTTTTTACAACTTGGGATCTCAACTTGACCTAAATAAGCTAGGTTGTTCGGTTCACGGATTAAATTATTTTAAAATTATAGATTTAAATTATTCTTTTTTAAATTTATTTATTTTATATAATATAAAATTTGTTAAGATAAAATGTGTTCGTAAGTCACTAAGTTTCGTTCTTGAAAAATAGTAATCAAGAAAGGAAAATAATGACATTTTTATATTTCAATAATTCGTGCGAAGGTTACAATCTTTATACAATCTAAAAAAAAATGTAATCCTCTGATCTTTTTCTTCACGATCTTCAACTAAAGACTTTATCTTGTTTTTGAATCGCTGAAACACGATCTTCAACTCAAGACTTTATCTTGTTCTTGAATAGCTGAAACACTTGCGGCTCAGGCTCAGCACAAAAACTTGCAGGTCACCTTTGAAAAGCAAGGATTCTCTATGTATTTCTATCTCTTTTGGTCTTACGAAGACTCCTTTATATAGGTATGAACTAGGATTTTAGGGATACTTTGGTCCAAGTATTTTAAGAGATTTGGACCTTTTGGACTCATCTTGTCGACTTAATGGACTGACCCAAATGTAATTTGGGCTTTGTTTAAGTCATATCATTTTAATTTGAATTTCAATCCAACCTCATAATCAATAATTTGATTTGGTCAATGCATCATGAATTTAAAATTTGATTCATATTTAATACAAATTTTATCGATAAAACTTCACTGTCTACGGTGATATTTCAAACCTAAATTTCAAATTGAATGAATAAATTATAAATTCAATCTCAAATTTAATTCTAAACATTTAAGCTTATTACCTCAAGCAAAGCGACCACTTGGAGGTTTTAAGTTTCTGTGGAATAAATTATTTTGTCTTCTAGTTGGAAACGGAAGCCAAAATAAAGAAATAGCTGGCACAAAGTCCAAGATAAATTTTCTGTTCAATTTGCAACTGATCGTCTTTGTATGGAGAAAAAGTTATGTTCTGATTCTGTCTAATCCACGACTCATGGATATGAAAGAATCGATTCTGGAGAAGCAAAGTTGTAGTCGGTAAAATTACAATACAACTGAAAATAAAATAAAATATCTCGCTGTTTAAGAAGATTTAAATTCAATGCAATAAAACTTTTTATCAGTCCAACAGTAATTCTCTGGGCTTGTCCCATCCAAGTTACAACAATCCAATATACATATATGATCAGGTGTCATATTCTGGCATGATATATGTGGATCGAGTGTCACGTTCCGACACGATAATATTAAAGAAAAATATATTAAAATAACTTAATATATTCAATCTTAAAGAACTCATTTTCTAAAAGAAACATGGTTTGGAGGCCTCAGTCCTCATGTGTACTCTTGATATTGCTGGCTGATTATGTATTTGTTGTATTGTGTTGTTATTTATATTTGTTGCTTGTTGCTTGCTACCTGTTATGTGCTATAGTTGATTTCCTTCTATTACCTTATGCATATTGGTTTCTATTATGAGTCTACTGATGATACCTACTTAGTACATGTTACCCGTATTGACCCCTATTTGAATCTTTCTTTATATATTTTCTTTTATGGAGTGTAGTGAGTGTACCATAAATTATTTTATTATCTATTTTGGTGTTGATACTCTTAGACTTAATATTTTGAGATTAAATGTCTTTGATATGATGACTTTCAGGTTTTGGAAAATGGAAATGATATATAATAGACTTAGTAATTTGTTTTGTTATTTTTTACCTTTATAAGTTTGAGCTTCCACATTATTATAATATTTCATAAGTCGAATAGCTACTATATGTTGGGGTGATGGACTGCACACGTCTATTGCAGTAAGAGACCAGGTCCCTTATTGCAAAATTTAAAAAGATAAAAACAAAATTATGCAGGAGTTTTTACGTAAAAAAACTCGCTCGAAAGAGAAATAATCATAAACTATTGCATAAGATTTAAGCTCAATTTCACTATCTTCAAGGAGCAACGACGGTTACAACCTCTTGCAATTTAAGGAGTAACCACTTAATCCCTTTCCCCCTTGCAAAGATAACAAAAACCCTCACCAACTAAGAAGTTACTCAATTGCCTAATAAACTGATCTACTCTAATCAGTCTAGACTTTTACCTCCATCCTAGCTAACTCTAGCTAAGGATCAGACACACAAGAAAGGAAATGCAAAACAACTGTACCAAGTTCCTTTATAGATCAGGACATGATTTACATAAAAATCACAGAGAAATATACTAAACACAGCAAAATAGAGTTTCTGAAAACTTGATGAAAGCCATTGTTGTTGTCACGCCCCGGGAGATCGGGTACCCTTGGCGTGGCCGACACTCAAAGACTATTGCTAGCCCCCCGAGAGAACCACCTGGCCTCATCGTCATATCGTACTTGACAACGAAAGAAAGAACTCAAGTAGGGAGACATCATATATAAGTAAAATATAACTCAACTGTGTCATGGTTTTAATGAAACCAGCTTAGATACAAAACACTCATCAAATCCTCTACTCAAATATCTATGAAGCCTCTACTCAATAAATCTAGATAGTGTCATCATAGGCCATGAACATCTCAAATCAAGGAAAGAAAAGTACTAGATCAAAATAGAAAAATAAAAAGGGTTCCTCCGGAAGGCAAGGAGGTCACACCAACTCTGGAAGTGTACTGATCTGGACCTCAATGATGCGCGGACTGAAGTCTTCTATCACCTGTATCTACATCATAAAATAATGCAGACCCAAATGGATATTAGTACATGAAATATATTAGTATGTAAAATAGCTCAAGAAAAGTAAAACTCAACTCACTCACCTCGACTCAACAACTCATGCTTAAATCGGTTTATGCAAGTTTAAAGTAAATCATGCTTTTAAAAACGTACACAGTAAAAATAACTCAGCTTGAAATCTCATGCTCAATCAATATTGCTTGGGAGTTTCTCTTAACCGACATCCTCATCCCACCACCTTTAATTAGGTAATACACAATAAATTCGACGTCGTTGCCATGCCCGCCCTTAACTTGCTATGCAAAATGGCGATCAACTCTCTTTTGGATCCATGTAAGTGTCCACTTGCAGGACAAGAATCGCCTGAACGAGTTGTAATGACTATCCTATATATGCTGGCAACGTAGTTATATGAGTTAAAGTAGAAGTTTACTTGCTTCCCACTCAATGCTCAATACTCCTCCCAAGACTAAAACATACTCAATTCATTCAATTAACTCAATTCTTAATACTCAATCATTCAACTCAAACCTCGATGCTCAATCAATTAACTTAAATTTCACAGGTCAACTCAATTTCCCATCAGCTCAATCAATCAATGCAAACAGTCAAGCTCGACTCAAACTCATATAGTCATACAGACTCACTCCATTAGCTCCTCACATAGTGCAAGAAAAATAGTCATATATAGCAATATATGTGACTCAATGCAACATGATTTTCATACTCAATCATGCTTAAATTACTCAACTCTAAATGCTCAATTTACATCAATCCAGATCTTCAATGATATATATAAAATTTCATAAAATCATGTCATTTAGGGCTCATGCCATCAAGTATGAAATACATGTGTAAATCTCATATCAATACTCATATAATATAGAATTTATCTCATATAGTATAATGATACCTCATGATGAAAACAAAGATTTAAAGTTAGGGTATAGTAGAATTTCTCAAACCTCAACTCTTTTCCAATTAACTTTAGATGATGAAAGGGGCATGTGAAGAAAGAAATTTCACACTTTGGTAAGCCTTACATACCTAGGGATGAAGGGGGACAATCAATCTTCAATAAACCTTGCACTTTAATTGAAAACCCTAGCTCATCTTTCTCCTTCAATGCTCTCAAGAGTTCCCCAAAGTGTGGAATGAAGAATGAATACCCTTAGGGTTTATTTTAAGACCTTATCCATGCCCAAAACAACCAGGGATTTATTTAAATAAGAATCAAAATGAATAAAAATATTCCTCAGTAAAACTGTCGTTTGGGTCTACGAGACTCCATCTACGACTAGTAGGACATTCTACATGTTGTAGACCACCTCTAGTGGATTGAAAGTCCAAAAATTTAAGTTATTAGAAATTGGCACGAAACCTCGTTCTACGACTCATAAACTATTCTATGATTTATAGATGTCCTTTCTTAAATAGGGGATCTAAAATTGGACTTCACTGGAATTTTTACGAGACCCCTTTTTACGACTCGTAAACCTCTCTATGAGTCATAATGACTCTCGTAAACCTGCTTCTGTAGCTTTTTCTTAGATTTTTCTCAACATCTCCTACACATCTACATCCATATCAGGTAGAAAAGAATTAGGAGGTGTTACAGTTGTTCTTCAGTTCTATTTATGAAAGAATATCTGCACTTTTGTTGTGGAAGAATGATTAATTCAATCGTAGGGTTTCCAATATATTTTGGTACATGATATATGACAACCTTCTTTTTGGACCACATTTACTTAGAGCAATTCTATTGGACAATAGGCTTGCCACATTGCAATACTCGAGTACTAACAGAAGTTTGTTATTGATAGTGTACTATACCAAATGTCACTTTCAGTTATACAAATCATGTACACTTGTCAATTCTTAGAATGTGGCCAGATCCAATTTTATAGTTTATCAAATTATTAAAACTTCATACTAACAATTTTTTCCTTTTTTGATGATGACAAACATTTCGACAAAAGGTGATTCAAAAGATTCAAAATTATCCACAACAATTTCTTTTACTAGGACTTTCCTCTCACAAACAAACTTGGACTTCTCCCCAACAAACTTTCCCTTTCCTACAAGTCATACATTACACACCTACAAATTCTCACCATTCCCTTTTTCGATATCATTAAAAAGGAAAATAATAAACCAAAGTAAATTCCATACATGGTAAAATAAACTCATACCAAGAAATAGCAACAACACATAGTGAGGAAAGTAGTAATGAAGGAACCGAAATAGTTATTCATGACATTTATTCAGTCAACAAAGAAAAGCATAAAAAAGCAAAAAACCAACAAAAGACTGCCACTTAAAAAGAGAGGACAAAAGGGACATTTAGCGAGAGAGAGGCCTAGGGTGAAGACTTTAAAACAAGGGAGAAACGAGCATCTGCTTTTTCATGACTCTTCAAAAGCCTATCCTTGAGTTCATCTACCTTTGCAGTGAGTTAAGAATTCTGAGCTCGCAAGGCATGTAGTTCCTCCGAACCAAGTCACTCCTAAGAGACCTTAGCTACTTGGGATATTAATTGGGCAATCTTTGTGTCCTTCATCACAAGAAGCAATGACATTTCCTCTATCTCATATTTAACTGCTCGTGATTGTCAAGGGGCTCAGATAGTTGGGACTTGCCTTTTTTTCCACTCCTATTTTAAACACATTCACACTCAATACGAGTATGAATGGACATAACTTGTTTGATTGTGCCTTTTATTCAAGTACCCAATTTGACCTGATTGAATGCAAACACCCCGTTTAAAAGATAACCATATGCCAAACCATGCTTTCCTTCCTTTGAAGTTATTATCTTTCTGATATGTTCTAACATGATTGATGGAAGATTTATATCTTCCAATCTACTTAGAGACTCCATTAGAAACATATCAGAAATAGTATTCACTATGCTTTTTTCAGATCTAGGTAGCAACACTTTGTTGACTAACTCAAAGTAGAGTTGAAACCTACCCTTCGTGAACCTTTTAGACACATCAGTTCTACTAAGTTTTCCAATCTTTCCAATTTCTATGATAAAGTTTGAAGAAGCTGATGTCTTTATGACAGGCTTAATCCCCTTTAAAAACACGTTTAAAATAGTAATCGAGATTTTTTTCATCAAGACAAATTCTTTATGCATTTACAACCAAATCCATACTTCCATCATCATTTAGCCTCACATTGTAGTAAAATTCTCTAACTTCCTTCTTATACAATACAGAGACAGACCACTAAAAAAGGTTAGACCATCCCTGCATGTTAACAACATCTACAAGTCACTCATCCCTAGCCTTCCAGCAAATTTCGGATAAAAAAACACGACCACTCAGAACTTTTTAAGTTCTTAGAATTCTCACTCTCTTCCCTAGCGAGTTCTTTCATGGGACCTAGTCCCTCAGTTAATTCTTCATCCTGTAAATACTCAGGTCATCACTTTCCTTTCCTTTTTATTCTCTTTCAAACCTTTTGGAGCATCTTGAACAACCTTTCTTTCTTTTGAACCTTGTCTAGATTTTTGGTTTAGACAAAGATTCTTTCTTTGTCATGGTATGTTTCTTTCACTTTCTAACCACCGCAACCAGTTCTTCACCATCACTCTGTTCTTCTTCCAGAGAGATATCAACTACATTAGTTTTGGTGACTAGATCTTCATCCACAACCCTCTTTCTTTTTCTTCTATTTTCCATTGTTCTTGATTTATTGGCTTGCATTGCATCACTTAGGAGTTTTCTTTGTGAACTCCTTGTTGGCATAGGACCAGGTCCTTCCTTTTTAGTTTGAACGAACTTCTCTTTCCCCTTCACTAATAGGATCATTGTTCTCCTTTGAATATCCCAAACTAGGTATGTTATCTTGCTCATCCTCTGCATTGTGTTCCTCAAGACAAGATAACTTTTCAGAAATAGGGATTTGATCAAATTTGGGTTGGAATTCTTCAATTTTCTCCTTGTAATCCTTCACTCCACTTTCTAAGACTAGACTTTCACTAGAAAATAGGTCTGGGTTCTTATCTCTCATTATGTGGTAGACTTTGAATTGCAAGTTCCTCATTGGCAGCTAGTATGTTTGACTCAAAATTCTTTTCCAAAGGAAGGTCTCCATCAATGTTTTTCTCAGAGAGACCTAATAGAGAGGGACCAGGTTGAGATGTAGGAGAAGATGTGTATTCACTCTCAAGTTGTATTTGGTACATTACATAGAGATTTAGAGTAGAAAATTGTGGAATGTTAATTCCAGAGTGAGTGAATATATTAACATGATATAAAGACTCATTATTCTTGTTTAGTATTTTGAATTAATTCTTGTTTTTTTTATTGAATTTTATTTTACAGAATAACCTAAACTAAAACTAATTTGAACTAAATAGTGTACTTGTACTACTAATAAAAATGCTATAAAAAAAGAATAGAATGAATTGGATAAATATACAAAATCCTTCTATTTTATGTGTGATTCTTTCCTGATATAATTGGAAGTTCCTATAATAAATTGATAGCTTTTTGAAAAGGAGGAACCCATTATTTCAATACTTTTTGGTTTCAAAATACTAATTCTTCTTTTGCTTCTGATAAATCAAAATGTAATCTTTCACTCTAGCCGAGAGACAATTCAAAAAATAATAAACTCCACTGGTGGATGCCACAAATTTCACTTCGAAAAACCATATTGTGATTGAGTTTGAACATTCTAAGTGTGAGTGATAGAAGGGGAGAAGAAGATGAACTAGTGTTTTCACTATGTGTTTTAGCACCACCAAATATGGTGATTTAAGGGAAGGATCTAACAAAAGTACTTCCATGGTGGAATTTTGTTCATCAGTAACTTCAGGGTTAAGGGCAGGGAGGTTTGCAGAGTTGGACATGGGTAACATGAAGAATTTAAATAGAAGGCAAGAAGAAGAAGGGTTTGATGAGATTTTGAAGAAAATGTAAATAAGTAGAAGAATAGAAGAAAAAGGAAAGAATATATAGAAAGGAAGAGGTGTATCAGGTTCCAAATGGTACATCTAATTGAATTAAAGCAATGAGACAATAGTCAGAAAAAGAGGATAAGACATGTGGCAGACGTGTGGATTCTATGAAAAATTCAACACAGTAGTAAGAATGCTAACTTTATTTGAGGATCATACCCACCTTGTAATGTAATAGCTTTGATCCTCCTAGTTTTTCCTTCCATTTTAGCTAATCCCCTGTGTATGTATACCTGGAATAGGTACAAAATTGAGTTTGTCATACACATATGCATAACAAAAATAAGGAAATACCTACTTTCCAATGCATAGTCCACGGAGGGACAAAGGGAAGTATAAGATCATTGAGAGGCCTTCAATAACCCAAGCTTCAAACGATTCATCTGAAACAATTATTTACTTAGAAGTATGGTGAAAATATTCAAAATTTGATCCATAGTCTAGCAAATTGCATGTTGATGTTTTCCTTCTCAACATTGTCTTGTAAGAAATGATGTCTTACATCAATGTGCTTGGTCCTTTGTGTTGAACTGGACTTTTGCCATGCTAAGAGCACTAGTATTATTGCACGAGAATGGGATTGAATGAATACTCATACTAAAATCATTGAGTTGCAGTCTAATCCACAACAATACACAACATGAGGTAACAACGACATACTCAATTTCAACAGTTGAAAGAGCAACTGAGTTTTGCTTCTTAATTCCCCATGACACAAGACATGACCCTAAGAAGTGAGCCATTCCAGAAGTGCTCTTTGTATCAACCTGATCTCCAACATAGTCTGCATCAGCATATCCCACTAATATAAAAGAGTCACCTGTAGGATAATATAGGATCAGATCCCATATTTTCTTCAAGTATGTCAATATTCTTTTAACAACTTTCAAATGTGACTCCTTAGGATTTGCTTGAAAACTTGCACAAATACCAACACTAAATACAGTATTCAAAGAACTTGCGATCAAGTATAGTAGTGAACCAATAAAAACCCTATACATGGTCTCATTTACTGAGAGACCAGGTTCATCCGCATCCAATTTGGAGTTTTTCCCCATGGAAGAGTCAATAGGCTTAGCATTCTCCATTTGAAACTTCTTCAATAACTTTTTGATGTACTTTTCTTGACTGATGGGGGTTCCATATGTGGATTACTTTATCTACAAACCTAGAAAGAAACTCAATTTGCATATCATATTTATGCCAAATTCACTTCTTATGAGACTTGAGAACTCTTCACATAAAGAATCTGATGTGGCCCCAAAAATGATATCATCAACATATTTCTAGATTATGATAAAATCTCTCCTCTTGTATTCAAGAATAGAGTATTATCAATTTTCCCTATTTTGAACCTATTTTTAAGCAAGAGCTTAGACGATTTCTCATACCATGCTCTTAGTGCTTGCTCGAGTCCATAAATATCCTTGTCTAGTTTTAGAACATAATTGGGATAATGAGCATCTTCAAAATCGGGAGATTGTTTGACATACATTTCTTCTTTTAAGTATCCATTTAGGAAGGCACTTTTGATATCTATTTGAAATAACTTAAAACCTATGAAGGCTACAAAGGCTATGAGAATTCTTATTTCTTCCGTCCTTGTCACAGGAGCAAAAGTCTCATCATAATCAATGCCTTCTTCATGGTTATACCCTTGAACCACTAGTTGTGATTTACTTTTGACAATATACCAAGTTTATCAAGCTTGTTTATGAAGATCCACCTAGTCCCTATAATGGTTCGTTCAGGTTTAGGGACCAAATACCAAACCTTACTTCTTTCAAACTAGTGTAGCTTTTTTCGCATTGAATTGGTCCAATCAACATCCTTTATGACTTCTTTCACATTTTTTGATTCAATAGATGAGATAAATACTGAGTAAGCAGCCATATTCCTCATCTTGGATCTAGTTTGATTGCTAGAATACAGAGGAGAAATAACATTGTCCAATGGATGAGAAGACTAATGTTTCCATGTCGACCTTCTTGGCATCTAGTTTCCTTCTTCAGATTCTATATATCTATCATCATCAACATCTTCTATTTCAACTACTCTATCTAGTTCTTGATTATTAGTTAGACAAGGTACCTTCTCAAACACCTCTATCTCTAAGAAAATCATGATCACCATTATCGCGACTTTGATCATTTGCAACATCCTATTCAACATTGACTCCATCTCTATGAAACAATAGAAGGTCCTCAAATTTAGCTTTATCTTGATCTTCGTCAGATTCTCATGGTGCAGGTACTAGCCGCGGTCGCTGAGCTAAGGGTTCATGAGCATTGTAGGAGACATTGGTGAGCATCAGTAAACCTGGACACTAGGCAGTCTCCTTCCTTTTTTATGGTCGTCTTTTGTATTCAGACATTAGCCTTGTATAGTATAGTAGCTTGTATAAGTAGGAGTATTTCTGATTATATATATATTATGGTTAATGTTATATGTGTATATGGGTGCGTGCTTCTGTCTATTGTAGTTCTGTATAGTTGATTTTTAGGTTCTAGGTAGGTTTTGTAGGTCTATTTAGTTATGTCTAGTATATTTGTGACTAGTTTATCAGGACATGTACTTTGGGGTTGGGTAATTGGCTTTCCTATAGATGGGATCTAACATGTGCCATTATGATCGGAATTGGGTCATGACAATATTAAATTGAAAGAAGATAATTTTTCACATTGAAAGATTATGACTTTTTCAAAAAGTTGTTACTTTATCAAGGAGTTTTGATTTTTTTGAAAAATTGTGAATTTTTCAAAACTGGTGACATTTTGAATTGTTGTGACTTTTCTAAAGAGTTGTGACTTTTTTGAAGGGTTGTGACTTTTCTAAATGGTTGTGACTTTTTGAAGAGTTGTGACTTTTTCAAAGGGTTGTAACTTTTCTGAATGATTGTGACTTTTTCAAATGGTTGTGATAGGCTAAAGTATCATTTAATCAGAAACAATGTCTTTTGAGTTTTTTTTAACTTCGGTTAGATTATTTAATCAATTTTTAAAATACTAAATTATTTAAAAAAATAAATAAGAATTATATGAGAGTGCCACGTTGGCGGGCCTAACATTCTCTTTTATATAGATGATATGATATGATATGATATGATATGATATGTTGGTACCATAAATACAATAAATTACAATAGAAGAAACAAAATGAAAAATTGAATAAAAATTCAATCAGGCTGAAGCACAAATATCTTACTCTCTTTAAGGAGATTCAAGTCCACTGCGACATAATTCACACCAATCCAACAATAATACATTTGATTTAACCTCTTGGGGGTACAACAACCCAATAACGTTGTATGACTCAAACAACTTCGAATTAGTTGAAGAGTCCAAAGCTCCACATAAAAATACATTCCTTCAAAATATAAATACTCTCTTTTATATAGTGAATATAGTTGAAGACTTAGAATATTTTTCATTAGTCTAAACTCTCTCTTTCACTATGGCACACATCACCACACACTATAATATTTATCTACACTTCTGGTTTTTCTACCACACTATTTCACAAAGGAGGAAACATCACTATTTATAAGGAAACATTCATCCATTGTCTTGAATAAGATTAATATGGATAGATATGTAAGTAAATGAATAGAAGAATTATGCCTTGGAGATTACATGAGTTACAAGGCATAATGAGGTAGAATATGCCTTTGTGATTACATGAGTTACAAGGAATAATAAGGTAGAATAGTAAGCAAATAAAGAGTTAGAGGTTATGAGAGTTACATAGAAACTTACTGCCACATTCTACCACTATAAATTAATATTTTTAATACTAAAATATATCTTGCACCAATTTGATATGATATGATACATCATTTAGCTCTTAAAAGATAAAGTAGAGGGTATTCCCTCATGTCATCATCATTATTGATCATTCAGCTTGACTCTAGCTTCAACTTCGACTTTGGTTTTAACTTTGACTTTAACTTTAGCAGATGAGTAAATAAATAAAAGTATAATATAGCACACGAGTATAATACAATTTAAACCTAAAGGCAAGTAAATGTGATTGATTGATAATCTTAGATAAAAATTAATTAAATTAATTAGTATATTAAATTCATGAAATTAATTTGACATTCATGAAAAGGATTTGTTCCTTTCGACCAGTCATCTCCTTCCCAAAAGACGCCATGCCTGTTTTGACCAAGTGAGTCTATTATGAGCAGGTGAGTTTACAACTTTTCATCTTATTTTGTTATATTGAATTTTCTCCTTCTTTTGTATACATTTCTTATAAACAAAGTAAAGTCTTTGTGTGATTTTCTTGTTGACTTTCCAATTCACTGAAGTAACTGAAGTGTGAGGTATCACTACTTTTTTTAATAAGTATATCAATTTGATTCTGTAAGAAAATTATCCACAACCTTGGATAGAGTAAGGAGAGAATTTCTTAAAAATACACGGTAAATTTTGTGACCTCAGATATTTTCTTTCTTTTCATCTTAAATGAATTTTCAATTTACTATTCTGAACACACGAAAAACACCTCAATTTGACCCATTTCTTTTCTTTTTTACTAAAAATGAGACAAGGAATAAAAGTTATCGTGATTCAAATTATGGAGGGAATAGTTACATAGTAATTGATTATCACAACATACCTTTAAATAAATGGCTGCTTCTTCCTCATAACACGAGAAATAAAAACCAAAAATAGTCTTTATTCATTCTTCAATTTGTTAGATTGTGAATGATTGTATACATTCATGTTGTAAATAAGTGTAATCATAGAGATTTGTTGTAGTAATTGTATATATTCATGTTGTAAATAAGTGTAATCATAGGGATTTGTTGTAGTAATCATATAGATAGCATAGCAGATTTGGTGGGATAGCATAGCAGATTTAGAGGGATTTTAGTGAAAGATTACAGGGATTGAGTAGCTGATCTTTAGGGATAGAAAAAATGGATCTTTAGGGATATGTATTGTGTATATTCTCTATATAATGGAAAAATTCTCACTTTGAGAAGCATTCAACAAAATTCTTGTCATGGTATCAGAGCCTTCTCTTGACTATCTTGTCTCATAGAGTTCTTCTGTGGTTTCTTTTAATTTTTTTCAAATCTCAATTTTTTGTTAACTGGTCGTCAACAATCAGTCTTAACACCTAGGACTTTTGTTCTTGGTCACTCTAGTTATTTTCTTGATC